>JANAVB010043218.1:0-140000 GCA_029216955.1 Iris pallida
GAAAAATATCATTTTTCATTGAAAACAACTATTTTCCATGGAAAATAATGACAATCAAACAACCAAATTAAGTTTTCCATGAAAATTTTTAAAATTCTATGAATTTTTTTTCCTAGAAAAATATTCCATAGAATTAATTTCTTTTCCACGTATTTTCTACCTAGCAATCAAACACACACTAATTTATTTTCTTTCATGAACCAAAGGGGATCTCCATGTTTTATTCGGAACTTTCCGAAATGTCAGTTCGGTTTACTACAAGAAATCATGTGATTATTCCAAGGAAACCGGAAGAAATGCATTGGGAATAGGGAGAGTCCGGAGACCATCATGGCCCAAAATATTTTGTGGGTAATTTCGAGGTCAACCATTTCAAGAATGATTGAAGGATACAACACAAAAAGTAATGTTATATGTACCTCCAAAATATATCTTCTCTATATTTTTCCATCACATGGCACCGTCTTATTCATCCAAGCAGATAGGAAAAGAGTTAAGAAAAAGATATAAGCCAATAGAAAAGGACCACGTGGCAGAGGAACTTGGAGGAGATACATAAAGCATTTTCCTTTAAATATAAGTGACCACCTTGACAACCTTATTAATTTATCACTATTTGTGATATCATGTCTTTCTTGATTAATGTCTCAATTTTCAACTATAAAATTATATCTATATCCTAACCATAAGCACCATAAGATGTGATACCAATTTTCGAAGGAAAATTTTAAAGACGCATCAAAATTAACTAGACTAGTCTAAATTTTGTTTTTTTTACTTATTTACAAGTTTGTCAACGAAAAAATTGTTTCAGGTTAGGACAATTTTTTTCCCACATAATTGTCAATATTTCGACAGTCATCATCCTCCTCACTTCTTCCTCAATCTCCTCATATTTCGTTTCATGTTATTTCCTCTGCCTCCTTCTCTCCTTTCCCTCCTCCTCTCTTCTAGGGGTGAGCATTCGGTTTATTCGGTTTAAACCGAATCGAATAACCGAAAATCGAATTGGACCGAAAACCGAATAAGCAAACCGAAACCGAACCGAATTGATCCATAACCGAATCAAACCGAACCGAATTAAATCGGTTCGGTTTTCGGTTTATTCAAATTTTCGGTTTATTTGCACTTTTTTTTGTAATATATATAAAACTAAATATATACCTAAATTTATTTAGTATATCCTATAGTATATACATATGTATATTCGGTATATACCTATAATATTAATACATGTGTGTGTATAATAGTATATACATATATATAGTGTAATTAATTTTTCTTATTCGGTTTTCGGTTTTGGACCGAAATCGAAACCGAAACCCAAAACCGAAACCGAAACCGAATAAGAAAATTTAGTATTTTCAAAACCGAAACCGAACCGAATTTTTTTTAAACCGAACCGAATCTCTTATTCGGTTCGGTTCGGTTCGGTTTTCGGTCCAAAACCGAATAATGCTCACCCCTACTCTCTTCCTCCTCTTCAGGGCGGCCCAAGGAAGGGGCAAACAGGACTTGGGCCCGGGGCCCCAAAGTCCAAGGGGCCCCAAAAAGTTTCAAAAGGTAGCTTCATAAATATGCCCTAAATAACATATTTTATTCTACACATTAGTAAAGCATAATGGAATGGCCCAAGCCAGCCCGACTGAGACTCTTCAACAAATAAAATGGGGCGCCACACCACATGGAATTTGGAATTTATACAGCAGCGCTTCCTATTCCTCTTCTGCATGAGATAATTTAGACAGCTGTTTCAGAGAAAATAAATATTTTCCAGTTGGTCGTTGTTTCCTATTCCTCTTCTTCGTGCCGCTTCCGATTCTCTATGGACAACTGTAAGTTTTTTTTTTTGAAGTTGTAAATTTTAATTCTCTCTCCTTTCCTTTTTTTTTTGACAGATTGGCTTATAATTGAAGCACAAATCCCTAATTTTTTTCGATATATTTTCCTAACTCCTTCATAGAAAATTGTGACGTGAGACTAGCAAAGAAGGCCATGGAAGAACTCTCTCTGGCCTCTGCAGCTCTGCTTAAGCCTTGACCGGAAGAGGACGAGAAGGTGAGATTGTATCAATATGAACCTGATATTTGACTTTCTTTGTGGAGTGAAGAACATAAATGTTTTGTTCTTCGTGGAGTCCTGAAGTTGGCTTCTAATTGTATTATCCTCTTTATTCCAAAATTTGCTAGAATATCTACTCTCATATTCTCCTCTTCGTTTCATTATATTCTCATTATTCTACTATTTATTCCAAAATTTGCTTGAGCTGAACAAAATACTTTGACCATATGTATTATAGGGATAAATTTTAAACATATTCTTAGAAACAAAAAGTACAAGATACTATAAAATTCGAGAAAACAGAGTCTGGCCTAATCCAGGAAAACCTTAATAAGACAATAATCGAAGCTTCAATCCTCACTCTCAAGCGGAGCTGCATATTTCCAAAACTTGGTTGCAACAAAACCAAAATATGGCAAAGAAAATCAAATTGGCTTTATTACAACCTCAGCAAAATAATTGAATTAACAACTTACAATCTGATTCGATAACATAAAGTCTTAAACCATGAAACAAAGCCTTTTCTTTTACGATTCCTGAGTTTTCTCTCTTGTTGATGACTTTATATGGTTTCTCATTTTGGAGTGTGAAGGCATCGGTGTCATTTTGGAGTGCGAAGACAGTGGTGCTGTTATTAGGTTTCTTGTGTCTAGGAGTTTTTATTAATTTTGTAGAACATTTTGATAATATTGTGTTAAACGTGGTCAATGCGCTTGTACTTAATTGCTAGGGTACCCTTTCCTCGAGGGAAGCAAGGTTTTAACGAGACCTTAAATGTAAGACATGTTCAAGTTAATGAAATATTGAAACTTCTAAAAAAAAATTGATACTTTATTTTTAATATATCTTTTGAGCAAGGGGCATCATTTTGGATTTCGCCCTCGGCCCTAAAATGTTATGGGCCGGCCCTGCTCCTCTTATCTCCTCCGCCTCCTCCTCTTCTCTTCTCCTCTGTATATGTCTCCTCTTCTCCTCGACCTCGCCCTCCTCTCCTATGCCTCCTCCTCTCCTCAACCTCCTCTCCTCCCCTTTTCTCAGCCTAAGCCTCAGCCTCCTCCTCTCCTCTCCTCGAGGTCGAGTGTCACCGAAGTTGGTCAACGAGAGTGTCAGATTAGTTTGGGGGTGGGGCGAGAAAGGGATGTGGACAGTCCCAAAAAATTTGGATTGTTCTGATTTAAAGTTGGGTCAGCCTGGACTAGCACCAAGCAATGGACTGCCCTAACTAAATTTTGAAATGCCTATAGATTTTTTTTTTTTCGAAAATGATGACCCTCTCATTAGAAAAAAGGAAAAACCGGGATTTTTTTAGAGAAAAAAAAATTGACAAAAAATAAGTTGGTCAGAGACAAAAAATATTAAATAAAACCCTACCCTTTAGAAAAAAAATGTAGTCTGTTAATTGTCAAATGGTGTACCAGCACCAAAATTACTTTTTCGTTTATGCTAAACGTTGGAAACGTGGAGTTTGGTATCTTTCGTTTTCTTTCATAAGAACCTTACTTGAAGGCCCATAATCGTTTTCTTAGTCGTTTATTAGGTATGGCAAACACTTTGGACTGGGGCTTTAGGCTCAGGTAAATCATTTTTATAAAAAAAAAAACTTGGACTTTAGGTAGAAACATTTATTTATTTATTACTGTAAAATTTTAAGCCCATTTCTACATACATTTATTGTATACACATATATTTGTAAGACATTTTTGTATAAATATTATAAGGCCAAATATGATAGGTACAAATATTTTAAGGCTAAACAAATATGACCTTTTTTGAATAACTACCACATATAATAGTAATTTCCATATTAGCTATCATTAATTTTATTACATATATTGGGTTGTCCATAAGTACAATAGAAAATATTATGACATGTTATTAATACTTTCTTATTTACTTTATTAGATTAAACTTTCTATTTGTGTGAATGATTGACATTAATTGACTACATAATGGATTTAAAATAAATATATTGATTGTAGTATAATATTTAATTAATTCGTATGGTTTGAATGACTAGCAACTAATTATCATATTATTTTGAATAGCTATTACATATGCAACATACTAGTAGTTTCCTTATTACCTATCATTAATTTATATAATTACTCTCCATATTGATTCATTATTGTAATTAGATATTGCATATAGTGGTTGTCTATAAGTTATACTAAAAGGAAAATTATTTATGTACCTCTTTCATGTCCCTCCGCCACATGGTCCTCTTCTATTGGCTCATGTCCTCCCCCAACTCCCCCCTATTTGCTTGGGCCAATAAGGCGGTGCCATGTGGCGGAGGGACATGAAAGAGGTACATTTTGGAGGTACATATAGCATATAGTGGTTGTCTATAAGTATATACTAAAAATACAATGACATGATAATACTTCCATATTAACTGTGCTAGAGTAATTTTAGTATTTGCGTAAATGACCTAGCTGGTTACACATGAGAATTGAAATAATTACATGGATTACAATTAAATGTTTAATTAGCTCTTGTGCTTTGAATGACTATCATTTAGTTGTCATATTGTTTTGATAACTATCATATTTATGCTACTAATTTCCAAAATTGCTATAGTTAATTTTAAATATTTACTTTCCATATGGATTCAATTTTGTAATTAGATAATGCATACAGTTGTCTATAAATATACCAAAAAAATGGCTACACATGAAATTTAAAATAATTATATTAATTGTAGTTAATTTTTAACTAAATCTTATTTTTGAATGACTACAAATTAATTGTCATATTATTTTAAATAAAAGTAGTTGTTTGCCATTAAAATTCTTTGATTGCAAATTTCAATACAAACAGAACAGTGTTACAATATAGGACTTAGACGTAGTCCTAGGAGTACACTTTTGTTTAATCTGGGTCCCTTGTACCGATGGAGTGAGTGGTAATGCGTTGACTCCGTTGACGATCTGACGACGGTTATCGGTTCTCTGAAGGTCTGGATTGCTCTGGGTGCTGGAGCTTGCTGAGAGGAGGAAGACGTTTGAGTGTCGGTATCTGCCTCTCTGGTGGTGCAAAGTCTCTGTGTGTTTGTTGTATATTCTCTGCGTCTTCTGTGCGTGGGTGAGAAGGAAATGATCCCTCTATTTATAGTTTTGCAGGTTGGCTGCTCATATGCGCGCATGTAGGATGCGCCGGTGCGTGGGGATGCCACGTGGTGATTGCTGATGGAGGCGCATGGACGATGCGCCCTAATCGAAGGGTAGACTTCTTCACGTTGCTGTTGTGAGCCGGCACGTAGCAAAGGAGAAGATCTTTCTATTGCTGAGATCTTGGGTGAATCGAGTCAAAGGACACGTGTCATCGGCCCATGGCTCGGAGATCTCGGATTTGGTGGGGAATGATCAGGCGAGATGCGCCATGGATCGGGCGCATGAGGAGGCTGCGGTTCATAACCTTTTGGAGTTTCGAACCATTCTGGGCGCATGGCTTTTGAGGCGCATGCAGGCGACTTTCCTTCTGTCTTTTGGGATCAGAGAACAGTCTGGGACGCATGCCTTTTGAGGCCCATGCAGATTTGGGCGCATGGCTGCGGAGGCGCATGCGAGTGGTTGGATGGCCACGTGGCAGCAGCCGTCGGTGGAGAAGTAATGATGATGCTGACGTTGCTGACGCTTCGTCTTCTGAAAAAGCTGTCAACTGTTCAGACTTTGGGAGGTGTGCTGCCAACTCTGTCAGTTCAGCATTTAATGTTGGTGACATTCGATGGACAGCTGAGTGGGCGCGTCGATTGACGTTCCACTAGGCGTATGGGGACGCACGGGGGGCGCATCCCCTATGAGGCGCTTGGTGTTTGTGATGCGCTTGACGCTGAGGGACGCGTCTGTATGATGCGCCTGATGTCGGAGGACACGTCGGGGTGATGCGCTATCTGGCCGGCGTATCTGATACGTCTTTAATGATGCGGCTGTTACGTTCTTCGAGTGCTTTAAATAGCCGTTTGGCTGAATTCGAGGCGTCCGGTTCATCCATTTAATACAAATTCATTGCACGGAATTCGGAGAGCCATCCACTTGGCACGTGGGTTTGATTTGCCCGACCTATAAATAGTGGCATGGAGAGAGGGTTTGCTTCTCGTTCTCTCACGTACTTCCGATATGAACTTGTGTATTCGAGTGCGCTCTGTTGACGAAGTGCTCCCGAGGGTGAAGATGCAACGCCGTGTCTTCGTTGATGCACTTGAAGGTGACTGTTACATCCAAAAGACGGAGTCGAGGGCTTCCGAGGCGGGCGGAAGGTGCCTGTTGCATCTAAAGATAGGGATGCTCGGGCCTCGTTTCTGTTATTTCGGAAGAGCCGTAGATCGGAATGGCGGTGCTAGGCTCTTTCTTCCTTCAAAGTGGGCGTTGCCCATTCTGGTTGTGTTGAAAGCTGCTCCTTTAGCCGCGGTTTCGATCACGGTCTTCCTTCGCCTTTGGAGGCTCTTTCGAAGCCTCCCCTGGCCACAGATTTGCGGTGCTCTTCTCTTTCTTGGTTCCAGCCAGAGGGTTAAATGCTTCATTAGTCGAAGCACTTATCAGGTGAGCCTGGCTGGAAGAGCGGCACATAACTGGGCTGCTGAAGGGATGCACATAACTGGGGATGCACGTAACTGAGCTGCTGAAAGGATGCGCCCTGCTGAGTGCGCATGGCGGGATGCGCCTGGTTGAAGGTGCATGGTGGCTGCTGCGCCTGACTGGAGGCGCATGGTGGTTGCTGGCTGTAGACTTAGGGTCTTTTGTACCACCTTTTCTAGACATGTAATAGACTTTTATATGTAATAAAAAGTCCTCTTTCAAATGTCTATATTTGTTGGTTTTGTTTGTGAAGTTTTTGTCCGAGCTCTGGCGCATGTAGTGTCTGGCGCATAGGATTTCTGGCTCTGAAATTCCATGCTTCTACAAGACCCCCTTCAAAGTTTTCAAAACTTTTAGATAAGTTTTGGAATACTTGAATAAGAAGCATGGTGGTCAAGGTGCATGACTGTTGGAGCGCATGACTGTTCGGGCGCATGTCTGTTCGGGGGCATGCTCCTCTCAGTAAATGCGAATGATAACGTCTCGGTAACCGAAAAGATTAATGATGATCTTTTGGTTTTATTTGCTGTTATCTTTTCACAGGACCCGAGGCGACGGCTGAGGTCACCTTTCATCGGTTCACGCGTGCGACTGTGCCTATAAATGGGCATGAGATGGAGAGAGAAAGAGTTCTTCTATTCTCTGCCTTTGCTTTTTTTAGAGTTTCTTCTTCAAAATCCTAACTTTCTTCTTCAAGAGAATGGCTCTCAAGACTCCTCGCGGCGGTGCTGGCAAGGAAAAGGGGAAAGAGAAGGAGCCTGTAGAGGCTGTCGCGGGTGACGTTCCTCGTCCGCCTGTCGAAGTTCGGCCGGTGGTGGTTGGTGAGCTTCATTGTCCTCTATCATTCTCATTTGCCAACGTACATGGACTTTGAGTCCTGATGATGTGCTGAGATTTTTCCCGCCGACGCGCATAGGTCTAACCCCTGATGATGCGCCGAGGCCCTTCTGCTGATGCGCATGGGTTTAGACTCTGATGATGCGCCGAAGCTCTTCTGCTGACGCGCATGGGTTTAGACCCTGATGATGCGCTGAGGCTCAGATGCGCTTGAGTTTATGCGCTTTTGATGAGAATGAGGCTCCGATCCTTTTGTTGTTTCTAACGTCCTTGAATCTTTGCCAGTGTCGATGACTGTCCCTCTCTTGAATGAAGTGCTTCTGGACGCTGCCCTCTGCCAGATGGGAGTAGATTACAATGAAGAGGTGATAAACCATGCTCAAGCTGCTATTATGCTGGATCAGCATCCCGAAAGAATGACTCAAATCCGGGAACAACATCATGGGTTCCTCAAACGGATGATGGAACGTGGCGTTCTGAAATCTGCCATTTTCGATAAAGTGACCTTCTTAAAGCCTGATTTCCTGTTCGGGGACCGCCTTACTTCTACTGAAGCAAAGGTGCTGAAGGTCAAAGAAGACTGGTTCTTTACAGCAAGGGGAGTGCATATGACTGTCAAGCAACTCGAACGTCAGTGGCCTTTGTCGGCTTTCTGTCGTCTTGCTTCCAAGAGGAGGATGTCCTGGAATGTAACTCCATCTCAGGGGGGAGCGGTAGCAGGCATCATCAGAATCGATTTTTCTTCTGATCAAAGGGATACTTTGGTCGCCGTGCGGTCTGGGACCTCTTTCACCTGGCGGACTCTACGTCCCGAGAGTATTTACAGTGATGTTCCCATCAATACATTTGCCTTTGGTGGCTCGACTTTTGCGAGACGCATGCTGTTGATGGAACAATCATACCCAAAGGGAGACTTTCGGGTAGAGGGTTGGTGCTATTATGTTTCCAAATGGGACAAACTGACACATTCGATCCTGTCGCGGTTTCAAACTGAGCTCCGAGAGATTGAGCTGACCGCCGCGATCCGTGCAACTGAGGCAGGCGTAGACATTAACAGGCACCTGTTCCTTGCGCTCTTGGAGATGTTTGATACCCATACCGGGACCTTCTTCACTCCGGTGGGGGAGCTAGGGCTCGCGCTTCATGAAATGTACGAGGTATCAAAACTCCCCTGGGGATCAGAACCTTACGAGGAGTACTTCCCGACCAATGAAGAATTCCAAGTCCTGGGGGACAAAGCTGAGGAGAACCCCGAGGATGTTGTGGTAGAGATTCCAGCATCTCCGGATTATGTCAAAAGGGAAGCTGAGGATGCAGCAGCTTCCG
Source organism: Iris pallida (assembly GCA_029216955.1). Classification (NCBI taxonomy): domain Eukaryota; kingdom Viridiplantae; phylum Streptophyta; class Magnoliopsida; order Asparagales; family Iridaceae; genus Iris; species Iris pallida. Next base: position 8,802 of record JANAVB010043218.1, read on the forward strand.
AGAAGATGAAGGCCGCAGCGTGGGCCTTGGACGCCGAGGGTCCAACAGACACGGGGCTTCCTGGTGATGAAGTGGAGTGGAGTTCGTCATCTTCGGATGACGTCGCTCCAGAGTTGCAAGAGCCTGTTGCGGGGGCAACAGGTATGGTTGGAACAGATGAGAGGGTTGATTTCCCTCCTTGTCGTGATGAGGGTGGGTCGGCTGTAACACTGCCGAGCCCTACCCCAGCCTCAGTCGCGGAGGTTGAGGTGGCTACCGATCAGGAGGTAGTGACAGATCCTGTCCCTGTAGAGGGATTTGGTGAAGAGATTCGTCTGCCGTCCCCGACTCCTGAGGCGGGTCAGGAGACAAGTATTGATCTTCTCATTCTGCCAGGGGAGGTACTGGCTGCTGATAGGACGTTGGGGGCTGAAGAAGTGGCCACTGACGTCGGTGGTTCTTCCGAGCTTGGGAAGGACAAGGGTGTGGAACCCTCTGTGGCTCCTTCCACTTGGGGTACCATCTCGACGCCTGTCCCAACTTCTTCTGTTCCTTTGGCTCCTCAGGCTGGCATTCCAGTCCCTGTTGATGAAGAGCCTAATGATGTCGAGGTTCCAGTCTCGCAGGGTGAAGTCGGCAGATCTTCCTCCGGTCCGCCAACTACAGCAGCTCCTCCGACTCCTGCTATGACGCCGCAGGTACTGGCAGATGCAGATGAATATGTGAAATTCATCGTTGAGGGGGTATATAAAATGCTGCAGAGGGGTGTATTTGCGGTGATAAATGCCAATGGGAGCTTTGCAACGGCAAGAACTCTGGCGATGCCTTATATCGACCTGATCCGTCTTCACCAAGGCCATGATCACATGGCCGAGATCCTGGAGGCTTCGGTGGTTGAGCTGGACCAGCGGCTCTCGGAATTTCAGCGCATCCAACGAAATGACCTCTCCGTCTTGATAGATGCGGAGAAGGGAAAGCTGATCGCCGAGATTGAGTCTTCCTACCAGGCTACCGTGAGTGTCTGGGAGCGCGAGGTGGCTGAGACTGAAGCTGCAGTGGAGCGGTTGTCTCAGTCTACGCAGGAGACAGTGAAGGTGCGAGCTGCGTTGGACGCTAATATCGCGGATATTGATGCCCAGATCTGCCGCCTTGAATATCAGCGAGCCCGACTTTTGTTAGATGCCGAACGTGCCCAGGCTGAACACGTGGCATTCAAGGAGGAGGAAGCAACCTTCACCCACCGAGCTCTTGCCCTAGCTCAGCAGCGGCAGCACCTGGATGAGAAGCATGAGAAGGACTCCTCTCTTGAGGTCATAGAGACGATGCGTCAAGAAGCTGAACGCCGGGTCTTGGCGACTGTGGAGACTCGGGTAGCAGACTTGAGGCATCGTATTGAAGAGCTTTCAGCCAACCCCGAGGATGTTTAGGGGTCGTAGTCTCTTCTTTTGTGTATTTTGCAACTCTTGCTGGGGATATTGTAATCCTTTACTCCCTCTTTTTTTAGAAATAAAGAAGTACACCCTTCTCTGCGATGTGTTCATTTTTGCTTGTCATGAACTTGATGATTTGTGTGGACCTATTATCTTTTGCGCACCTTAGTTTTAGGTACAGATAATAAGTTTGAAAGAACCACCATGTTTGCTCAGAGGTAATGTGGACATGGCAAATAGGGGGTTCAGATGATAGAATCTTCCTACTCAGAGGTTTTATGGACGTGGTAGGAATGACTCTAGGGAATACGCGGAACTACTCAGAGGTGATGTGGACGTAGAAGTTCTGCGATCAATGTATGACAACACGGGGGTTGTCTGTACGGGATGTTTACTCAGAGGTAATGTAGACGTGGTAAACATGAAGGATAGAGTAGTCTTATGGAATGTAAGGTTTTGCTTTGTAGGGCGTAGGGGAATAACTCAGAGGTGATGTGGACGTGGTTGTTCTTCTACTGGAGGATGCCACGGAACAGCTGGGTTCCGGAAGCGCATGAGTTTGTGGAAAGGGATTGTATGTGAGCCTTGATGATTAGGTCCATAAATCCCCTTATGGAAGCACATGTCTGAAAGATGTCAAGAGTAGTACTTCTTCAGGAACTTGCCATTGATGGACATCATAAACAAGTCCACGTTGGGTTTGGCGAGGCGGTAAGCACCGTTTGAGTATACCGTCTCTATGATGAAAGATCCTTCCCACTTGGGCTCGAACTTTTCTGGTGTCTTGTGGGTTAACACCATCGGCCTCCTGACTGCCAGAACCAGGTCGCCCACTTGGAAAGTCCTCTGTTTGACTTTCTTATTGAAAGCATGTGATATACGGGCTTGGTAGAGTTCGATGCGTTGTTGAGCTAGGAGACGCTTCTCGTCAAGTGCTTCCAACTCCCGCAGACGACGACGTTGATTGTCTTCTTCTGTGAGTTTGTTTGTGATGGCTACACGGAGTGAGGGTATCTGGATCTCGAGAGGCAGTACCGCTTCACTTCCGTAGACCAAGGAGAATGGTGTGTTGCCTGTTGGAGTCCGTACCGTTGTGCGATAGGCCCAAAGGCATTCGCCAAGCTTTTCGTCCCAGTCGCGTTTATTGGATGACACGACCTTTTTGAGTAGCCTGACGATAGTCTTGTTGAACGCCTCGACCAATCCGTTTGCTATCGAATTGTAGGCGGATGAGGCCACGTTTTGGATACGATTTTTGTCACAGAACCTGTTGAAAATGTGGCTGATGAACTGAGGACCATTGTCATGGATGATCTGCCGGGGTACTCCGAAGCGGTAGATAACATGGTGTTTGATGAAGCTGATTACCCTGGAGCTCTTTACTTCTGCCAGCGGGACTGCTTCTGCCCATTTGGAGAAGTAGTCGGTGATGGCTAGGATGAAGCGGTGTCCCCTTGATGAAGGAGAGGTGATCGGTCCTACAATGTCCATGCCCCAGGCTTCGAAGGGCCAGAAGACAACCGTAGGATGTAGTGGTTCTGACGGTGTATGGATGAAGTCGGCGTGAAGCTGGCATGCATGGCACTTCTTAGCATAGTCGACAGCGTCGGCTGCCATGGTGGGCCAGTAGTAGCCCATGCGTCGCAGTCGATCCTGCAACTTAGGGCCAGGTTGATGAGCCCCGCAAGTTCCGTCGTGAGCTTCTCGAAGGGCTTCGACTGCTTCTTCGTTGGATAAACATCGAAGGAGAAGTCCATCGTAAGAGCGTCGGTACAGCATTTTAGTAGCTGTATCGTAGTAGAATCGAAGGGAGCGCCTCCTGACTGAGACGGCTTCTTTCGGGTCTTCTGAAAGAATGTCGTAGACAGCGAAGTCGATGAACGGGAATCTCCAGTCTCGGACATTAACACCAGTACTTGTCAGCATGGCCTGGGCCATTTGTGAGCATAGGTTATTTTTAGGACAGACCAAGTCTCGACCAACTACCGTGACGTAGTGTTGAGTCCCGAGGGGTGCTGCCAATGAGGCTGCGAGGCCAGCCAGCGCGTCGACCTCCATATTTTGTAGACGGGGTACATGTTCGATAAAGAACTTGGCGAAGGTTGAAATAATGTTCAACGCAACTTCATGGTAAGGGATCAGGTCTTCATGGCGAACCTCGTATTGCCCTCTGATCTGGTTTACGACGAGTTTTGAGTCACCGTAGGCTTCCAGATGATTCACCCCCAGCTGTTGCGCCAGCTGGAGTCCCATGATGAGCGCATTGTATTCGGCAACATTGTTGGAGCACGGCTTCGAAAGGGAGTAGGCACACTGTATGACCAGCTGATCGGGGGAGACCAAGACTACCCCCACTCCTGCGATAATTTGGCCTTTGGGGCCTGTTCTTGAAGCGCCATCGAAAAACATCCGCCAAATAGAGCTTTCCTCGGTGACGTTTGATTCTTGGACCTCATCCGGGATGTCTTCATAGAGTCTTGAGGACTCTGGGATGGGGTGTACAGCTAAAAAGTCGGCCAGAGCTTGACCCTTGACGACTTTTTGCGGAACGAACACCATGTTGTATGGCGTTAGCAGGATCGCCCATGTAGCTAGCCGGGAGTTCAATGATCCTGGCTTCGTCATGAGAACTCTGAGTGGATTGACTCAGGAGATAACATGAATTGTCTGGCCTGAGATATAATGGCGAGTCTTCGTCGGGACGCTTCGGGTCCGGCAACTTGATCTTGTCACCCTGCTTCAGTATCTCAAAGAGTTGCAGGGTGTCTTCGTCGTTGAAAGAATAAACCTCCTTTGGCCTTGGTGCGAGTGGAGGCTTATGAGTAGGTGCTGATGCACCTTTTGAGGCATTGACAGTCAATGCCTGTTTCCCCTTCGTCTCTCGTCCGGGGTTGTTGGCTGCAGGCCGTTTCCCCTTGTCTTCAAAGGCAGGAAAACTGACTCCCAAAAGGCGAGCATTGGACGCCTTCTTTTCTGCTGCTTCAGCTTCGATGATCAAGGAACTCCAGTCGGGAGGAGGAGTAGAGTTGAGCCAGAGTTTGACTGCATGCAGCATGTTCATGCTGCAGGAGGAAAGGAGCGCATGTTCTGGCATGCCCGGGGGCAGTCTGAAGCAGGCCTGTCGGAAGCGTTCGATAAACACTCGAACTGTTCCTTCTCCTTCTGGCGTATCTCTATAAGGGACGCCATTGTCATGTCCTTTCCGCCGTCGTAGAAACGGTCGAGAAAGAGGCACGTCAGGTCGTCGAAGGACGATATAGAATTGTCGGGGAGGCTGCAGTACCAGTCGTACGCCACTCCCTTCAATGCTCCGACGAATATGCTAGTGAGGAGCGCGTCCTCCTTCGGAAGATGCCCTGTCTGAGACTGGAAGTACGTCAGGTAGCGACGCGGAGAGTCCTTCCCGTCGTACGGCGTCAGTGTTTGTGGTTTATACTTTGGAGGATAAACCACCTTGTTCCACTCGAGGGGATAAGGTTGGGGGATGCCCATCTTCTGGCGCTCCTCTTGCCTCGTCTTGGACTCAAAGCGTTCCCGCAAGTCCCTAATCATCTCGACCACGTCTTCTGTGGAGCTGGGAGTCGGGGAAGGTGGTACCACCGGGAGTTGAGCGTTTGAGGGCTCCGACGTCCGAGGTGCCCCGCGCGATCCGTGTCCGAGGATACCCGTTGAAGGGGTATACTCGATTCTCCATTGGCCCCAGGATCAGGACCGGTAGAAGGTGTTCTGGCCAAGGCTGACCGTATCTCAAACACTGCTTGAGTCAGTGTTTGCATGGAGGCAGAGAGGGTTTTGAGTCCTCCCTCCTGGGTATCTATGCGCTGGACGAGGTCTGTTGGCGGCGCATCAGACTCAATATCAGCCCCAGTCACGTTTACTGTCATGACGCGACCGGGAGTGGATGGATGGGTCGAGGCTTCACTCTCGGCCTCGCTCTCTTGTAGGGGAGTTGCCTTTCCTGGCTCATCTTGGATACCCCCAGCCATGTTCTAGAGATCATTCCCGACGGGCGCATCTGCAAGGGCCTGATTACCCTCAGCTTCGTCTTGAATGGCCCCTTCGTCTCCTGAATCCAGGTCCGCAGATGTTAGACTACCCCCAGCTATGTTCTGGGGGATATTTTCGTTTTGAGGGTCTTCTGGGAGGCTAACTTCGCCTCGAGGATGAAGATGCGCCTCAGTTGTGCTTTGGACACCTTCATCTTCGGAAGAAGGCTCGATAAGGGTCTGACTACCCCCAGCCTCCTCCAAGATCTTCTTCCTCCTCCGAGTGCCTTCGAACACTCCGGAAGACGAGACAGCTGTCTTGGTTTTCCTCGGCTGGCTTTTGGAGGACGAGGAATTGCCAGTTGTCTTTCGGACCGACGAGGAGTTGGAGATCACGTTGCATGAGGCAAGCCTTGATTCTTCTTCTGTTGACCCCTTCTTCCCGAGGCAATGTCGGAGGGGTGTCGATGATTGAAGCCGCTGGAACACCGACTGCCTTGGTGGGACTGCCGTTTTACAACAGCAGTTGATGGTGACGACAGCACAAGTGTGCCCCGTGAGGGGCGCATCGTGTGTAATGTCCCGCTCCGCACGGCGCATTACGCTGAAGCGTTGACTCAACGAGTCACATTGACGGAAGAGAATATATCGATGCAAAACGATGCAAGAGTTACGTTGTCCCGAGCAACGCATCAAACTAAGTTGATGCGAAGAGTTGCCTTGTCCCGAAGAATGCATCGAGTGAATCGATGCGAAGCGCCGCGTTGCCCCCGAAAGATGAGTGCGTTGAATCGGCTCGAAGATTCTAAGAAATCGAATCGACCAAGGCGCAAGTTCGAATCGTTGCAAGTATTGATTTTAGTTGGTTTCGTGTGCAGGTTATACTTTGACGGGAAAATATTAGAGGTCGATCTTTTGTAATATTTAGTAAGGGGTCCGCGAAATAAAATCGTCGCCTTACGACGGGCCGAGACTTGGGCACGCTAAGGCAAATCGGACGTATAACTCAATGAAGTACGAAGTGCTCGAATGGCTAAGTCATGAGAGTGGCCGTGCAACAAAGTTATAAAATCGAGCCGCATCGGCTCGGCGAAACGACGAAGGCATATCGACTCAATGTGGGAGGATTGACTTCTTTTTACTCCTTTATTCGATAAGTCAAATATATCATTGTATGCTAAAGTTAACCTATCGACGCCACGGGCGTGGTCCGATCGGGATAAATTGTAGTGTGAGTCGAACACTAAGTTAGAACAATTGAAATGAAACGTGCATCATATGCACGAGTCGCTATGGGACATTGGATATCGCAAAGGCGAGCGCCTCAGTGCGCAAGCCGTAAGAACATAGGATAACTGTACTCGGCGAGTGCCTTAGTGCACGAACCATACCGTGCCTTTGCTGCATGAGTTAGACGGCTAGAACATTGAAAGACAATAGGCGAGCGCCCTAGCGCGCAAGCCCGAACATTGAATGCTAAGTTATAGAACATGGATATACGGTCGAAACGTGCCTACGTGCATGGGATAATAAAAGATGGCTTCGTTGCGAGAGAATACAGTTGTGACATGAATGTGGCGGAATTGTCGGATATGATATGGTGCCTCGAAAGGTGTTCGAGACCTTCGGATCGTTCGGTTGACAAGCATTGAGTTGAGGCACGATGCCATTGAAATATTGAAACGAAGTACGAAACGTAAGAACACAGAAAGTTAACGAAAGAGATGCGAGATGATAAGTCTGAGTCTCGGACTCAAGACTATGTTTGGTAGTTTGAATTTGATTGCTTGAATGATAGGGCATTGCATGGTCGATTGGAATGGGCTCGAGATTAATGTGATATTAACTCGTGCACGAGTGTTTCCCCTAAAACGGTTAAATGCCGGAGGAGCGCCCCGGAATCGATTGGCCGCGGAGGGATTCGAATAATCTTTGTAGGCGCACATCCTTAAACGAGTAGCGCTCGTCTTATAGATGGGAAAAGTCGCAAATGATGGCATACAGCGGGAATGTTTCGGTTGTTGGGCCCGTAACCCACCCGTGAAACGTTGGGCAGCCCGACCAATATTGAGAAAAGAAGGAGAGAAAAGAAAGTAAGACTCCTTTAGTCCATTCCGGCGCGGATACGCCAACGGCCCGCATATAGTTAAGGAACGATGGGTTGAAAGTGTAGGCGCATGTGCGTCCCGCATATAGATCCTACTTAGAGATGCACTTATAACATGACAGGAAAGGATTGAGGCGTATTCACCTTGCGTCAGTGCAAGGGACGCAAGGGCGAGTGCGTCGACTTGGTAAGCCACGAATCAAACACGAGAATGCTTGTTTGCTTGCCTATTCAATTCGATAACATGCTGCTATGATAACATGCTTTACGCTTTCGAAGATGCCATAAAATTGACCCTAAGGAGAACATAGCAAGATCATAAGCTAAGTTGTATGATTCAACATAAATATTAAAATGTCAGTTTGGAAAGATGATCTTTGCTTTAGTACATGCGAGGACGAACGTACTGATCCTCCACCAGCTTCATGCAGGGTACAGGGAATGGATTGCTCACGGCAAAGCGTTGCTTGAACGTGTTAAGGCTTGGAATGCCGAAGCGCATTGAAGCGTGCTATCGCATTGACGCTCGGACTACGCAGCTGGATTGATGCGGCCGAGATATAGAAGGCATGATGTATGGAACGGTAAAATCCTTTGTGGGCAAGAGAGAACCTGAGTGTTGTAGCCAATCTGGCATGTATTGTTAGGCTATCGAAAGCCTTTGTAATCTCTGTTTTAAATATCAATAAAGAGAATTGTTTCGTATACTCTGTTTTCCTATCGTTGTAAATATCGAATCAAAAGATAACCATTTGAGAACTTGTCATCTTGCCTTGCACGAGCGCAACTCCAGGCTCGTGCGGCATCACGCCCCCTGCGAGGACGATGATTCGGGTGATTCCGGGTCGGGGCGTGACATCGTGCTTGTCAGTTGACTCCCCTGATCGGCGCTTGTGAGTGATCACATTACGCAGATCGTTGGAGGAGAGTACCGCCTTCACACCCTGTCACGACCCGTACCCACTGTTAGGGTACGAGAACGTAACAACGCCCAGCCTACGCCGCAGTGTCGGCGGTAGAACGCTGTCCTAGGTCAATCATCTATCAATATCAAGTACCTGTACAGTTTATACTCTCCGAATGGAGGTAACATCACAACATGATGTCTCAATCACATCTAAGGTAGAAGAATGAAGAACAGATAAATAGATAGTAACTCAAAAAGAACCATAGTATAGATGAAAAAGTCTAAGTGTCTAGTACAACATAATATCCAGAATGTCAACTCATAATACAACAAGTCTAAGAGTCTATACATCTCCACATCTCAAAATACAACACAGAAAGTGAGACAAAATGTAAATATAGAAAGACTGCCTAGACTAAACTGGTCTAGACTACTGGAACAACATCCTCAGCTGCAGGTGGAACCTGCTGAGGGTCCACAACATAAGTATCATCTAGTCCTGCTCCATAATAGGTAGACACCAGGGCCTCATCCTCATCCTCTGTAATATTTTCAACAGGTCCAATCAGGACGGGAACGAGCACAAAACATCTCACACAGTGCATATCATGTTAGGAAATACGATACAGGCAATAGAGTAAGATACATGAACTGCTGAAAGGAAATATACGCTGTAAAAGAGATAGCTGTAATGAAATATCTACTGTATATAGAGAACTATAAGTGACTAGTGATGTAGAGCACAAGATAGGCATGTGAATGGCTAGAATTTGCACATGATTACACTACTGAGTTTGCACATGATTATACTACTTTGGAATTATTCACATGACCACTTCTACTCCCCCGTACCCCAATCAATACACAAGGATCTATACAGGTTACGTTATTGTACATGATATCACATGGGGCCCATGAAAGGGTGCACATGATAGTATACATGAGAGCTCAGTAAACATGAGAGTACATGATCACATGAGTGTACATGAATAATGAAAGCATGGGTGTACATGATGATAGTGAAACACACATAACATGAAGTACCCGATGCTCCCGAGGGGGATAACATCTCATGTAAAGATCCATATAGTACCAATCCGTGTTACAATGTGACAGCAACAAGTAAAGTAATCTAGAGCGAGAAGTAAAGCCTGAACAAGTATGAAACGGTCAGAGAATGTACTCGCCTGATAACTGAATGTCTGAAGAGGATGTACTGCCTGAGGAGAGGTGTAGGGCTCCTAATCAGAGCAATACAAGTCACAATGTATCCACAATGGTAAAAATAAAGTATACAATGCACACTACATGATTCTAGGTCAATCTGGTCAAAAGTCAACTCTTGGTCAACTCTAATAGTCAAACTAGGTCACAGGAAGTCACACTAAGTCAAATGAGGTTAAACAAGATCAAACAAGGTCAAACAAGTTAAGTTATCTAGGGTTTAGTCAATCAATGGTCAGACTAGTCAAATACTAGTCAATATGGTCAAGCTAGGTCAATCTAGACTATCTAAGGTACTACACCACAAGGTTAAGGTATAACCAATACCTATACAAGTATACCACATATAAATACATATATATATAATACCAACCTTAATCCTATATTCAAGCTAATCCCATATTCCAATCTCAAGTCATGACTCAACTCTAAGTATCTAACTTAACCCCATACATATCTTATCTACATAGGTCTTCCACAAAACCCAAGTTACAATAATATACTTATATATAGGTCAAACCTAAACCAACTAGTTAATAGCCTATGGTTTAGTCAAATCTTAGTCAATAAGTCCTTCTATGTTCATCCAAGCCATTTCTAGGTAATTTGGTCATGGTTGACCCATAGTTGACTTTGGTCAACAATGGTCAATTATCTAGTCAAGGCTAGGTCAATACTAGTTAAACTAGTTAGGGTTTTAGTCAAACTAGTCAAACTAGTTATTTTAGGTCATTCCTAGTCATTTCTAGGTTAACTAGGTCAACTTTGACCTAAGGTTGACTTTGGTCAACCCTTAGTCAACAAGGGTTTCTAGTAGGGTTTTGGCCTTTAGGGTTAACCCCAGCCATAGGCCAATAACCTTGGCCATAGGCCATAGCCTTGGTTTCCACATAAACCTATAACTAAAAGTCTCATATATATATATCTATACATATAGTCATACACTATTTAACCTACTACCCACATGCCCATATATGAATATCATATATAATACAACCATATGTATATAATACACTACATATACATATAGAGACCTAATACAATATACATATATATCATGTATATATATATATATATATATACAATACATATATATATATATAACTATACATATATTACATATATATATATATATATATAGAGGGAAGGGAAGAGAGAGAGAGAGACAGTGAGAGAGAGAGGGACAGTGAGACAGTGAGAGAGAGAGAGTGAGAGACTGAGTGAAACAGGGGGGGGGGGGGTTCCAGGAATTCCTGAACCCAAACCCATCCAAAACACACACACACACAATACATATATACACACATAGGTATATATATGTATAACTTAACCCACACAATACCAAATTACCCCAAAATCGACCCACACTCTCACATACACATATACTACATATATACACATTAAAATACATTAATATAATACATAAATCATTAGCAAAATCGAATCAAAATTCGATTTTGCAAAAACTGTAAATTTCCAGGGAACAGGAAATGCACTGTGAAAACCTAATTTGGGTTAGCTCAAACATCAATCAAAACGACCTAAGATGACCCAAACTTGGTTGGTAACTAAAGCCCCTAGGTTGGGCTAGGTCCCTAGCAGCCTGACACTGTGTCACGACACGACACGACGTGTCCACAAAGATTTGAAATCACACGGGTAAACCAGTGTACACTGTTACAGTGTAAATTCAAAATTAGTCTAGGACACGACACAAAGCGACACAGGCCTCGTGCTCGTGCCCGAAGGTGCGCCTAGGGTTGGGCTTCGTGTCCATGGGCCTGATACGTGTCCACGTGTCGTGTAGAGGGGACACGATACACGTATCAGAAGCCCCAAATTACGTGTTTCAGACTGTGTCGTCGCGTTTTCGCGTGTCTCGTGCTCGCGACACGGGACACGTGACACCACGTGGTTGTGTCCAATGTGTTCGCCTACATACAGGCTTCGTGTCCATGTCAGTAGCAAGTGTCCACGTGTCGTGTACAGTGGACACGACACGTTCAAAGTACAGTGTCTGTGCGTGTGTACACAGTATTTAGAACGACCCTTGCGGGGTCGATTCTGTGTCCGACACGACACGAGGTCATCCCAAACTTTGGGGATGACCTGTCAGTCATTGCCCCGTGCTCTGTGCCAATTTTGGCGTGTCCACGTGGCTTCTACAGTGCGTGGGGACACTGTGGCAGCAGGACACAATTCCTGTGTACTGCCCTGTGTCCCGAGAGCTTGTGTGTCCATTCTTGGACACGACACAAGGTCAAATTGTGTCCAGTGACATAGGATTAGGGTTAGGGTTAGCTAGGCTAGGTTTTTGTTCAAAGAGTTTGGAAAAACAGTGATCAAAATACACAATGACAGTGCTCAAACAGTGAGTAAAATTAGGGTTCTAGACTAGTAGGATACGTGTCCAACACGACACCAAAACACATCAAAATCTTACCAAACTTTACCCACAATATTGTTATCCCTATATGAATGCATCTATGAAAGAAAAATAGGAATTTAACTAGGTTTGTGGAAATTTACCTATTGGTGAATTTCAAGGAAATTCAAAGAAGAGGGGGGTGTTGTTCTTCAACTTGATGATGACAAAAGCCTCCAAATTCTTGATTGCTAGCCTCCCTTAGCTCCCTTGGTGTTGTAGGGTCCCAATGCAAGAGACTAGAGTCAATTTGGATCAAGAATGATCAAGATATGGGTGTTTGAAGAAAATGTGATTTTCTAGGAATTAATTTCATGTAAATTAATTCATGGATGAACACAAGGGTTTATATAGAGTGTGCACCAGCTAGGGGGGTGCCCCTTGGCCGGCCAAGCATGGCCAAGGCATGGGGGGGGGGGTTGTCCTTGGCTTGCTTACAAGCTAAGGGAAGGACTTTTGGTAAAGGGTTTTGGATATTTTGCATAAAACAAGGAAAATATCCTATAAGTAATATCTAGATATTTGTATAGCTTTGACTACCATGAATATCTAATCCTCTTAGTCATTCTAGGTTAGGGTTTAACCTATAGATTAGGGTAACTAGGTTAGGGATTATCAAGTCACTAACCAAAAGTCCATGAATAGTAAAATCTCACTAATCCTACTTAATTCCTAGAAAATTACCAAAATACCCCTTAGGCTAAAAACCACTAAAATGATGTTCTAAACCTATGGCTAGGCTCACATGATCATGGTTAGTCTCTAGGTTATGAAAACTAGGGTTACACTGAGGTTATACTAGTAAGATCACAAAGTCATAAACCATGACTTAGAAAATAATTTTAAATTAACTAAAATCACCAAAAATCATACCATGACTAAAATACCATTAATAAATAATAAAAAAATAATAAATTTTCAAAAATTCCTAATTTCAGAAAACAGGGTGTTACAAGTCTACCCACCTTAAAATAATTTCGTCCTCGAAATTTAGATGGTCGTACTCCTCCTAGGTCAAACCTCCAACAATCAGGGACGAAGCCACTACCTAGGCAACATACAAGGTCAATAAGCAAAATATGGGTAGTAGACCTATACTGGATCATGTCCAAAAATTGGTTGGTAGTTTTAGGTCATAGGGTGTCCTTAATTCAAATCGAAGCCAAAAGTAACTCCATGGGGTAAATCAGGATGGAGCCTCGGGTCAGAAAAATTGTACTAAGCAAATGAAGCACACAATGGTATGTCTGAGTGGGACACTAAGGTCATGGGTGTAGTATGTCATGTCTAGGTCATGTATGTGAAGTCAGTTTTGAGAAAACAACTAGTCTTGTGCTCCAATTTAAAAGTCACGGTAATGTACCTACGATGATCATATTTTAGAGTGGGAAGAGTCTATGGCCTGATTGAACCAGAAATTGTGATACAATAGTGGTACCAGGGGGACAGGTTAAATGGGACAGTCTGCGGTCTCATCTAAGTGCACTAGTCATTCTAGATCAAGACTGTTCCTATGGTATCAAAACGTACAAGCAATCTAAGGTGTCCAAATTGGGAATGTAAGGAAACAACAATCATCAAGGTTATAGGGTCGTCTACCATCCTATATGAAAATGGGTCATTAACAAGTAAGTGAGAATCATTAGAAGTTACCATTCCCTAAAGTGGTAAAAGAAAATTGAAAATTTAGGCACAAACAATCACAATTAGATTTTTGTCTTGACACGATCTAAGTTGATCAATTTCAGGATAAATCGAGACTTGGGCAAGATGGAAAATCAATGAAATCAAGCATGAGCACGAGCATCCAATGATGAAGATCCAGGTCATGATTAAAGTTAATTTAACTGGATACGAATACGAGGTTCATAGGCGATAAAATAATTCCAAGAAGAATTGTCAAGGCTGCTACGGATAAGATTCTAGGGCAAGTTTAATTGTCTCCATCCATGTAGATTAATATATGAAAAGGCGAACCAAAACGCAATAGGTTGATCAGACCATCATGCGCCTGTTCTGATTAGATAATATATTAGTGGGTGTACACCCAATAAAATATATCATGATCAAGCTCGAAAGGATAAGCTTGTAAAACTTAAGGATAAATTTATAGCATAAGATATAAGTAAGGGTGGAAATGATAAAAGAAGATACATAGTCCAAGATCCTTAACCAATCGGGTCAAGCAATCAAGATATGGTACGAGGTTAAGTATTTGAGGGTTCAAGCAGAACACCATCACATGCCAGGTCGAAAGAATTGAGCCAAGGTGGATCTCTAATTGAAATAAGAACGAATTTAGTATCAGGGTAGAGGTTATAGTTTAGCCATTTGACCAGAAAATCATATCAAGAAAATAGAGTACAAGGAGACGGATTTTAGTGGGACATGGAATACCTACATGAAGGTAGGCTAGTCTAGGTCTTACATGTGAAGTTCGTTAGAAGGTAACAGCTAGTATTATACTCCGAATATCCAAGTCACGGTAAAGGACGTCCAATGATCTAGAATAGAAAGTGGGAGTTCGAGACGTGACAAATTGATGCAAAATTGAAGAAGATCAATTTAACTCATGGAATAAAATAAATCAGGAGTCCAGTAAATAATTTAGGAACACAGTCCTAGGGATTTATAGGCTACTAGATGAATATAGTTAGGGTTCGACCAATCAAGGTCAAGGTTAGAAGGTCTCAATGAGTCTTTATTTGAGGAAAAGTCGAGTAAGTCAGGGTTGGGATACAGTCACATAGATTGGTAGAAAGAGTTTAAGCAAGATGCAGAATAGAGGGGACAGTTCATTTCAATGAAAGGCAATTAGCAAGAGGATTAGATGGCAAGAAATAAATAAGAGTTTTCTCATAATTGTGATTGAGTACCCCAAAAAAATAAAAAATATTAATCTAACACTAAGAAATTAAAATCAACAACTACAAAAATTTCAAAATCATCAACTAATACCAGGATTCAAAGTTCTACAGTGAATCCCTCAAATCAAATTCAATCAAGGGAAAAGGAGTTTAAATCGTAATTTCAATGAGATTCTCAAGGGTCATCCCAGGAATCTCTCAAAGTATCCTAGCAGTGATTGAGTATCCATTCTCTCTAAGCATATTCCTCAAATCCTATCACAGGCTGTAGTGATACTCTAGTTCGAATACCACTACATAAACTCGACCTGCATGGGCCACCACTAAAAACGTGTCACGACCCGCACCCACTGTTAGGGTACGAGAACGTAACAACGCCCAGCCTACGCCGCAGTGTCGGCGGTAGAACGCTGTCCTAGGTCAATCATCTATCAATATCAAGTACCTGTACAGTTTATACTCTCCGAATGGAGGTAACATCACAACATGATGTCTCAATCACATCTAAGGTAGAAGAATGAAGAACAGATAAATAGATAGTAACTCAAAAAGAACCATAGTATAGATGAAAAAGTCTAAGTGTCTAGTACAACATAATATCCAGAATGTCAACTCATAATACAACAAGTCTAAGAGTCTATACATCTCCACATCTCAAAATACAACACAGAAAGTGAGACAAAATGTAAATATAGAAAGACTGCCTAGACTAAACTGGTCTAGACTACTGGAACAACATCCTCAGCTGCAGGTGGAACCTGCTGAGGGTCCACAACATAAGTATCATCTAGTCCTGCTCCATAATAGGTAGACACCAGGGCCTCATCCTCATCCTCTGTAATATTTTCAACAGGTCCAATCAGGACGGGAACGAGCACAAAACATCTCACACAGTGCATATCATGTTAGGAAATACGATACAGGCAATAGAGTAAGATACATGAACTGCTGAAAGGAAATATACGCTGTAAAAGAGATAGCTGTAATAAAATATCTACTGTATATAGAGAACTATAAGTGACTAGTGATGTAGAGCACAAGATAGGCATGTGAATGGCTAGAATTTGCACATGATTACACTACTGAGTTTGCACATGATTACACTACTTTGGAATTATTCACATGACCACTTCTACTCCCCCGTACCCCAATCAATACACAAGGATCTATACAGGTTACGTTATTGTACATGATATCACATGGGGCCCATGAAAGGGTGCACATGATAGTATACATGAGAGCTCAGTAAACATGAGAGTACATGATCACATGAGTGTACATGAATAATGAAAGCATGGGTGTACATGATGATAGTGAAACACACATAACATGAAGTACCCGATGCTCCCGAGGGGGATAACATCTCATGTAAAGATCCATATAGTACCAATCCGTGTTACAATGTGACAGCAACAAGTAAAGTAATCTAGAGCGAGAAGTAAAGCCTGAACAAGTATGAAACGGTCAGAGAATGTACTCGCCTGATAACTGAATGTCTGAAGAGGATGTACTGCCTGAGGAGAGGTGTAGGGCTCCTAATCAGAGCAATACAAGTCACAATGTATCCACAATGGTAAAAATAAAGTATACAATGCACACTACATGATTCTAGGTCAATCTGGTCAAAAGTCAACTCTTGGTCAACTCTAATAGTCAAACTAGGTCACAGGAAGTCACACTAAGTCAAATGAGGTTAAACAAGATCAAACAAGGTCAAACAAGTTAAGTTATCTAGGGTTTAGTCAATCAATGGTCAGACTAGTCAAATACTAGTCAATATGGTCAAGCTAGGTCAATCTAGACTATCTAAGGTACTACACCACAAGGTTAAGGTATAACCAATACCTATACAAGTATACCACATATAAATACATATATATATAATACCAACCTTAATCCTATATTCAAGCTAATCCCATATTCCAATCTCAAGTCATGACTCAACTCTAAGTATCTAACTTAACCCCATACATATCTTATCTACATAGGTCTTCCACAAAACCCAAGTTACAATAATATACTTATATATAGGTCAAACCTAAACCAACTAGTTAATAGCCTATGGTTTAGTCAAATCTTAGTCAATAAGTCCTTCTATGTTCATCCAAGCCATTTCTAGGTAATTTGGTCATGGTTGACCCATAGTTGACTTTGGTCAACAATGGTCAATTATCTAGTCAAGGCTAGGTCAATACTAGTTAAACTAGTTAGGGTTTTAGTCAAACTAGTCAAACTAGTTATTTTAGGTCATTCCTAGTCATTTCTAGGTTAACTAGGTCAACTTTGACCTAAGGTTGACTTTGGTCAACCCTTAGTCAACAAGGGTTTCTAGTAGGGTTTTGGCCTTTAGGGTTAACCCCAGCCATAGGCCAATAACCTTGGCCATAGGCCATAGCCTTGGTTTCCACATAAACCTATAACTAAAAGTCTCATATATATATATATCTATACATATAGTCATACACTATTTAACCTACTACCCACATGCCCATATATGAATATCATATATAATACAACCATATGTATATAATACACTACATATACATATAGAGACCTAATACAATATACATATATATCATGTATATATATATATATATATATACAATACATATATATATATAACTATACATATATTACATATATATATATATATATATAGAGGGAAGGGAAGAGAGAGAGAGAGACAGTGAGAGAGAGAGGGACAGTGAGACAGTGAGAGAGAGAGAGTGAGAGACTGAGTGAAACAGGGGGGGGGGTTCCAGGAATTCCTGAACCCAAACCCATCCAAAACACACACACACACAATACATATATACACACATAGGTATATATATGTATAACTTAACCCACACAATACCAAATTACCCCAAAATCGACCCACACTCTCACATACACATATACTACATATATACACATTAAAATACATTAATATAATACATAAATCATTAGCAAAATCGAATCAAAATTCGATTTTGCAAAAACTGTAAATTTCCAGGGAACAGGAAATGCACTGTGAAAACCTAATTTGGGTTAGCTCAAACATCAATCAAAACGACCTAAGATGACCCAAACTTGGTTGGTAACTAAAGCCCCTAGGTTGGGCTAGGTCCCTAGCAGCCTGACACTGTGTCACGACACGACACGACGTGTCCACAAAGATTTGAAATCACACGGGTAAACCAGTGTACACTGTTACAGTGTAAATTCAAAATTAGTCTAGGACACGACACAAAGCGACACAGGCCTCGTGCTCGTGCCCGAAGGTGCGCCTAGGGTTGGGCTTCGTGTCCATGGGCCTGATACGTGTCCACGTGTCGTGTAGAGGGGACACGACACACGTATCAGAAGCCCCAAATTACGTGTTTCAGACTGTGTCGTCGCGTTTTCGCGTGTCTCGTGCTCGCGACACGGGACACGTGACACCACGTGGTTGTGTCCAATGTGTTCGCCTACATACAGGCTTCGTGTCCATGTCAGTAGCAAGTGTCCACGTGTCGTGTACAGTGGACACGACACGTTCAAAGTACAGTGTCTGTGCGTGTGTACACAGTGTTTAGAACGACCCTTGCGGGGTCGATTCTGTGTCCGACACGACACGAGGTCATCCCAAACTTTGGGGATGACCTGTCAGTCATTGCCCCGTGCTCTGTGCCAATTTTGGCGTGTCCACGTGGCTTCTACAGTGCGTGGGGACACTGTGGCAGCAGGACACAATTCCTGTGTACTGCCCTGTGTCCCGAGAGCTTGTGTGTCCATTCTTGGACACGACACAAGGTCAAATTGTGTCCAGTGACATAGGATTAGGGTTAGGGTTAGCTAGGCTAGGTTTTTGTTCAAAGAGTTTGGAAAAACAGTGATCAAAATACACAATGACAGTGCTCAAACAGTGAGTAAAATTAGGGTTCTAGACTAGTAGGATACGTGTCCAACACGACACCAAAACACATCAAAATCTTACCAAACTTTACCCACAATATTGTTATCCCTATATGAATGCATCTATGAAAGAAAAATAGGAATTTAACTAGGTTTGTGGAAATTTACCTATTGGTGAATTTCAAGGAAATTCAAAGAAGAGGGGGGTGTTGTTCTTCAACTTGATGATGACAAAAGCCTCCAAATTCTTGATTGCTAGCCTCCCTTAGCTCCCTTGGTGTTGTAGGGTCCCAATGCAAGAGACTAGAGTCAATTTGGATCAAGAATGATCAAGATATGGGTGTTTGAAGAAAATGTGATTTTCTAGGAATTAATTTCATGTAAATTAATTCATGGATGAACACAAGGGTTTATATAGAGTGTGCACCAGCTAGGGGGGTGCCCCTTGGCCGGCCAAGCATGGCCAAGGCATGGGGGGGGGTTGTCCTTGGCTTGCTTACAAGCTAAGGGAAGGACTTTTGGTAAAGGGTTTTGGATATTTTGCATAAAACAAGGAAAATATCCTATAAGTAATATCTAGATATTTGTATAGCTTTGACTACCATGAATATCTAATCCTCTTAGTCATTCTAGGTTAGGGTTTAACCTATAGATTAGGGTAACTAGGTTAGGGATTATCAAGTCACTAACCAAAAGTCCATGAATAGTAAAATCTCACTAATCCTACTTAATTCCTAGAAAATTACCAAAATACCCCTTAGGCTAAAAACCACTAAAATGATGTTCTAAACCTATGGCTAGGCTCACATGATCATGGTTAGTCTCTAGGTTATGAAAACTAGGGTTACACTGAGGTTATACTAGTAAGATCACAAAGTCATAAACCATGACTTAGAAAATAATTTTAAATTAACTAAAATCACCAAAAATCATACCATGACTAAAATACCATTAATAAATAATAAAAAAATAATAAATTTTCAAAAATTCCTAATTTCAGAAAACAGGGTGTTACACACCCCCTTCAGGCACATGGCAAGGCCAAGCGCCTGGGTGGTCGGATGAGTGTTGTGCCCCTGATCTAATACCAAACAGGCATCCCGATCAGTAGTGGGGGAACCACAACATCTGAAGTGACTTGAACGGACCTCAGACGCACAACCAGAGGAGGCGCGGGAGTGCAAGACCACTGAATTTGCCTCGCTCAACTTGGTTGTGTACGCAATAGATGCGCCCAAGCGAGACGAGGACTTTGAAGGTCGACTCGTTTCTGGCACAGAAGCACCTGAGTCGACCTTGTATAGATTACTATCAGCAGCGTGCATGATTGTGAGCGCATGCTTCTGACTTACTGCTGGCATAGCACGTTTGTGGTGCATGGCTCGTACTGCCTTGGACTTCTTCGTACCAGGCTGCTTGGGCGCATAGTACTCAGAATCCAAATTCTCCTCGCCACTATAGCGAGTGAGTCTGTCAAAGACAGAGACTTCTAGTGGCGCATCAGAGGTGATGCGCGGGGCATTGGCTGCGCCACTGCTCCGTCGATGCATCTTCCTCGCCTGAGAGGGAGATGGCTGGGAAACGTGGTTAGCCGCACGTTTTCCCGAGAGATGCGCTGCACCAGCGAGTGCATCTTGGTTGCTGAGGACGTCAGCATGAAGGAAAGACTGGATTGGCGCATCCCCTTCGGTGGTGGTGCCCGAGGCGTCGACCTTGTGCACCCAGACTCGACGGGTCTTCTTTGGCTTCGGTAGCCACTTCGAAGGACTCGCACTGCCTTCAGAGATGAACTCCTCATACGCCTGTTGATTGAGGCGTACAGCCAACGTCTTGTGGGAGGAGCCCACCTTCACGTCGTCGGATTGTGACACAGCTTTCTCGGTGGAGGAGAAAGAGGTCCCCAGCAGAGTCGCCAGCTAGATTGCCAATAAAATTCTTTGATTGCAAATTTTAATACAAACAGAACAGTATTACAATATAGGACTTAGACGTAGTCCTAGGAGTACACTTTTGTTTAATCTGGGTCCCTTGTGCCGATGGAGTGAGTGGTAATGCGTTGACTCCGTTGATGATCTGACGACGGTTATCAGTTCTCTGAAGGTCTGGATTGCTCTGGGTGCTGGAGCTTGCTGAGAGGAGGAAGACATTGAGTGTCTGTATCTGTCTCTCTGGTGGTGCAAAGTCTTTGTGTGTTTGTTGTATATTCTCTGCATCTTCTGTGCGTGGGTGAGAAGGAAATGATCCCTCTATTTATAGTTTTGCAGGCTGGTTGCTCATGCGCGCATGTAGGATGCGCCGGTGCGTGGGGACGCCACGTGGTGATTGATGATGGAGGTGCATGGACGATGTGCCCTAATTAAAGGGTAGACTTCTTCACGTTGCTGTTGTGAGCCGGCACGTAGCAAAGGAGATGATCTTTATGTTGCTGAGATCTTGGGTGAATCGAGTCAAAGGACACGTGTCATCGGCCCATGGCTCGGAGATCTCGAAATTGGTGGGGAATGATCAGGCGAGATGTTCCTTGGATCAGGCGCATGAGGAGGCTGCGGTTCATAACCTATAGGAGTTTCGAACCATTCTGGGCGCATGGCTTTTGAGGCGCATGCAGGCGACTTTCCTTCTGTCTTTTGGGATCAAAGAACAGTCCGGGGCGCATGGCTTTTGAGGCGCATGCAGATTTGGGCACATGGCTGCGGAGGCGCATGCGAGTGGTTGGATGGCCACGTGGCGGCAGCCGTCGGTAGAAAAGTAATGATGATGCTGACGTTGCCGACGCTTCGTCTTCTGAAAAAGTTGTCAACTGTTCAGACTTTGGGAGGTGTGCTGCCAACTCTGTCAGTTCAGCATTTAATGTTAGTGACATTCGATGGACAGCTGAGTGGGCGCGTCGATTGACGTTCTACTAGGCGTATGGGGACGCACGGGGGCGTATCCCCTATGAGGCGCTTGGTGTTTGTGATGCGCTTGACGCTGAGGGGCGCGTCTGTATGATGTACCTGATGTCGGAGGGCGCGTCGGGGTGATGCGCTATCTGTCCGGCGCATCTGATACGTCTTTAATGATACGGCTGTTACGTTCTTCGAGTGCTTTAAATAGCCGTTTGGCTGAATTCGAGGCGTCTGGTTCATCCATTTAATGCAAATTCATTGCACGGAATTCGGAGAGCCATCCACTTGGCACGTGGGTTTGATTTGCCCGGCCTATAAATAGTGGCATGGAGAGAGGATTTGCTTCTCGTTCTCTCACGTACTTCCGATATGAACTTGTGTATTCGAGTGCGCTCTGTTGACGAAGTGCTCCCGAGGGTGAAGATGCGACACCGTGTCTTCGTTGATGCACTTGAAGGTGACTGTTACATCGAAAAGATGGAGTCGAGGGCTTCCGAGGCGGGCGGAAGGTGCATGTTGCATCCAAAGATAGGGATGCTCGAGCCTCGTTTCCGTTATTCCGGAAGAGCCGTAGATCGGAATGGCGGTGCTAGGCTCTTTCTTCCTTCAAAGTGGGCGTTGCCCATTCTGGTTGTGTTGAAAGCTGCTCCTTTAGCCGCGGTTTCGATCACGGTCTTCCTTCTCCTTTGGAGGCTCTTTTGAAGCCTCTCCTGGCCACAGATTTGCGGTGCTCTTCTCTTCCTTGGTTCCAGCCAGAGGGTTAAATGCTTCATTAGTCGAAGCACTTATCAGGTGAGCCTGGCTGGAAGAGCGGCACATAACTGGACTGCTGAAGGGATGTACATAACTGGGGATGCACGTAACTGAGCTGCTGAAAGGATGCGCCCTGCTGAGTGCGCATGGCGGGATGCGTCTGGTTGAAGGCTCATGGTGGCTGCTGCGCCTGACTGGAGGCGCATGGTGGTTGCTGGCTGTAGACTTAGGGTCTTTTGTACCACCTTTTCTAGACATGTAATAGACTTTTATATGTAATAAAAAGTCCTCTTTCAAATGTCTATATTTTTGGTTTTGTTTGTGAAGTATTTGTCCGAGCTCTGGCGCATGTAGTGTCTGGCGCATAGGATTTCTGGCTCTGAAATTCTATGCTTCTACAGTAGTTTCGGCTATATTAGCTATCACTAATTATAGTTGGTTGTTCATATGTATATAGTAATTGACATGGCAATGCTTCAATATTAACTATATTAGAGTAATTTTAGAGAATATATGTTAATTTTGAGAAGAAAAAAGTGTTAAACTAGGAAGAAATATTTTTTCTTAAAGAAAAGAAAAGAGTATTATGAACATTATATGAATCGAACATACAACCCTATAAAATTGGAGTTAAACTAACTACCATTTCAATATATATATATATATATATATATATATATATATATATATATATATATATATATATATATATATATATATATAACAACAACCCGTTTTATTCAAGAAGGCCGGAAAGGCCGAACCTATACAAGTATACCACTAGGCGTAAAATGCTGAGGCCTATATACGTATACTATCAAAATAAGGGAAAAACGGAAACCAAAACGGCTAAGCCGGGGATAGGAGAGAGTTCCAGAAGACCGTCTGGCCGTGCTTACAGAGGGATCTTCATTTACGGCGCTGCCGAATGGTCTCCCAAATCAGTTGGTCTGCGGAGTACTGGTGGCCTTCATATCTCGCCTTGTTACGATTTTTCCAGATCATCCACGTGGCTGCGACGGCTACGATCTGGTGGCCATGGGACGCGGAGGCCCAGGTTGCCACGAGGTCGTAGAAGTTGTCGCCCCTACGAGGCATTGGGAAAGTACTCTCCATACCTTAACAGGGAGGTCCCCTTGACAGAGGATGTGGTTGACTGTTTTCGATTGACGATCAGAGCAGCATGTGCACGCTGACGCAAGGCTGAACCCGATAGTGTTGAGAGTGTCATCAGTGGGTGGGATTTTACGTAGGGCTCTCCAAATGAGGAAGAACCACTTCTTGGGGATGCATGTCTGCCAATAGGATGCTATGGTTGGAGATGTTGCTGCGTTGCCAAGGATCAGTCTTCTGGCCGATCTTACCGAGAATGCTCCGGTGACTGCGGGCGACCACTTGAGCTTATCTGCGTTTGACCCAATCGTCAATCCGCTACGGCGGATGCAATCGACTGCCTCTGTCCCGGCCCATACCCGAATCTTGTTCCAATTACAGTTGTTATCAGAGGGGTCCCACAAGTCCTTGATAGTACTGTTCCTAGGGGCAGCTGAAAGGTTGGGAAGCAAGATATCTCCAACCTAGCGTTCCTGAAATGTCGATGAATCATCGTTTCCCACCTGAAGGCGAATCGCGGGTTTGGCAAGAGACCGGTCGATGAGAATGCGCCGCCAAGCCGCTGAGGATCTGCTGTTAGAGATAGCCGTCGACGGGTGGATGTGCTTAAAATATCTCGCCTTCATGAACCCGATCCACAAGTTCTGACTTGTGCGGAGCATCCACCACAGTTTCATCGAAAAAGCATTAACGATGTAGGAAAGTTTGGTGAATCCCAGGCCCTCCTCCCCGGTAGGACGAGCCATGGTATCCCAACTAGCCCAATGATGCTTGTCATTGCCGCCGCTGTACCCCCAGAGAAAGTTGCTAAAGGTACTCTCGATCGAAGAGAGTACTATCTTGGGGGAGAACACGCAGCCAGGGTGTAGATGAGAATGGCTGTAAGGATGTGATTGATGAGGATCATCTTGCCTCCTGGGGATAAGGTAGCGTTATTCCAACCCTCGAGTTTTTTCCTGATGCGATTGATCAGGTTCTCGAAAATACCGATGTTAGATTTACCGTACACGAGGGGGCATCCAAGGTAGTGGAATGAAGGATGCTTGATGGGGAAGGAGGTGGTATTGGAGAGGCTAGCCGCGTGCTCTCTCTTGATTTATTAGTGGGTGTAGATAACACTTTTGTCCGGGTTAACATTCTGGCCCGAGCACCTGGCGTATCTCTGAAGCGTATTGTGGACTACTTCCACCGACCCTGCATCCCCTGAAGAGAAAATGAGGATATCGTCTGCAAAATCCAGGTGGGTGATGATTGGACAACCGCTGGCGGTATGATAGTGCTGGAAGTTCGGGGTGCTCACCATCTTATTAAGGTTTCTGTTCAATGCATCCGCCGTAATGATGAAGATGGTGGAAGATAGAGGATCTCCTTGCCTAATCCTGCAACTCAATTTGAAGAAGCCGTCCGCCTGACCGTTGATAACCGTGGAGAACCACGACTTGATGATCGATCTTCACACGATGTTGGTCTAGGTTTCGAAAAATTCGAAGGCTCTGAAAACCAGATCATGAATTGCCAATCCAGTCTGTCGTAAGCTTTCTCCATGTCCAATTTGATGGCTATGTTGCCCCCTCTTGCTGGAAGATTCATGCAGGTAATTAACTCTTGGGCCAACATGATGTTATCTTGGATATTTCTCCCCTGGACAAAGCCACTCTGCTCCTCCGAGATGATCTTAGGAAGGAGGCCAGACATGCGGGAGGCGATGATCTTGGCTATGATCTTGTTGGTGAAGGTACAAAGACTGATGGGACAAAAATCGCAGAATGTCTCTGGGTTGTCTTTCTTCGGGATGAGGATCAGATTGGTGCTCGAGTTGGCTCTTGGGTAAGTAGCTCCCTGGAGGAAGGCAGAGACCGTATTGTGGACATCCACCTTGATGACGTCCCAGCATGTGCGGAAGAAAACCCCCGAAAACCTGTCTGGTCCGGGCGCACTGTGTTCGTCAAGGGCCCAGACGGTATCTTTCACCTCTTGCTCTGAAGGAGGCTGTTCTAACCTGATATTGTCTGTGTCGCTAATAAGGTGGGAAACCTCGTCCAGGAAAGAGTTGTCTTTGAGGACCGTTTCCTTGAAAAAAAAGTCGGGAATAGAACTTTGCGGCCGCCGCTTTGATACCCTTTTGTTCGTTGATGCTGGTCCCGTTATCGTCGGCAATCTGATGGAGAGTGAGTTTTTGTCTGCGACCATTGACACAGGCGTGGAAGTAGCTCGAGTTTTTGTCCCCCTCGTTGTCCCATTTAAGCCTCGCTTTCTGCTTCCAAAAATTGGTCTCAACTTTCAGCCTGAATTTGAGGATAGCTTTTGTGCGGTTAAGGGATTTTCTGCTTGCCGACGAACCATCGATCATGTACCTGGCTTCGGCACGGGTAACGTCATCCTCTGCCTCACGAATGGCTTAAAAAATATCTCCATAAGCTTGCTTGCTCTAGACCGCTAGGGCTTGCCTCATGGCCTTGAGCTTGTTGGCAACCCGGGAGAGTGGTTCGGGGGAGTCCGCGCTGTTCCAAGCTTCTGCGATCCAGAAGTCCAGGAAGCGGAAACTCTTTTTGGACTGGCTGGATATGCTAGTAATTCCAACTAGCAGGGGAGCGTGGTCGAATTCGGTGGCATTAAGGTGAGATAGCTTAGAGGTAGTCCCTATACCTTGCCAGTGGGCGTTCGCTAGGGCCCTATCAAGGCGGGAGTATTGCCGTCGGTCGCCTTCCTGCATGTTGCACCAGGTGAAGAGGTTGTCAGTGAACGGAAGAGAGAAGAGATGGGAGTTGAAGATGAAGAGTTTGAAGTCTTGCATGGCTGAATGAGGAGGAAGGCGTCCACATGTCTTCTCTTCTCTACAAGTGATAGCGTTTAAGTCCCCTATGCAAAGCCACGGGAGATTATGGTGGTGATGGTGGATGTCCAGGAGGTCGTTCCAGAGGTGTTTGCGATCCGCGATGTCACAGCTGCCATGAACCGCAGAAAGGATCGTGCGCTTGGGGATCAGGGGTGTTCCATCCAGCAAGATAGGGCTTGTCTGGATTCTTGGATGACTCCAATTCTGACATCCTTGGAGCAGGGGATCCAAATGTCGTGTCTGCCAGCAATGGCCGAATGAAAGCCTAACTGCAGTTGAATGGATTTGAGTCTCTTGTAGGAGATTTTGGGTTCAAGGATGATCAAGATGTCGATCTTGTAAGTCTTCTTACGGCTGGTGATTCTCCTCATGGTTGATTTGTTCGCCAGACCGCGGACATTCCAGGAGAGAATGTTCAGCATTAATGGAGCTTACGGGTGGGTTGGTTGGTCCGTTTTGATGCGGACCTGGTGTGCATGGTCGGAGACTTTGTGGCCCCTTTCTTTTCTGATTTCCTGGTTGTGGCGGAAGCTTCCCCCGCCGTCTTGGTGGATGTGCCGAGGATGGGGTCCTCGGGGGGGTTGTGGAGGGTGTCTTCGGTGGGTGCGACCGATTCTCCAGCGGATCGAGGTCGGGTTCCTCCAGAGGGTTGAGAAGGGTGTCGTCGGTGATTCCAATCTGGTCACCTTTCGACTGGAGCAGGAATCCAGCGGCAAGGACCTGAAGACCTCTAAGGGCCTGCTCTGGCCCTAGAATAGCAAGGGCGTCTTCGACTGCGACTCCGTGGGAGGCCTGGTGGTCTGTGACGTTTGGAAGTTCTTGGAAGGTCTCCTCTGCGGCCTCCGGGGGGCCCGCTAAGGTCCTCAGAGTCCGTTCCGAGGACCATAACTGAGTCTGCAGGAAAGGCTATCTCCTGGGAGGGGTCGTTCGCTTCTGAAATGAGGGCGTTGAACTGGTTGGAGAGGGGTAGGTTTGGGGGGTGGTAGGGATCACCGCTTTACCCGAGGAGGCACCTCTGCCGGATTTGCCTTCACTGGAGTTAAATCTGGTCTGGGAGTTCCGTAAAGGAAGCAGGGGGGTTGTGCAGGTTTTTGATGCTTGTCCCCGTTGGGGTGGGGTTCTTTTTGCTCTGATTTCTTCTTGAGCTCTGGATGGAGACGGAAGCAATGCTTTGAGAGGTGACCGCGCAAATGGCAGTATGAGCAGAAGATAATATGGTTGTCGTAGATGATTTGCTGGGTATGAGTCTGGTTGCCAAGTTCGATGAGGATATGGTTGGGGGGATCGGAGGTGAGGTCGAGTTCCACACGTATGTTGGCGTAGTGGGCTTTGGTCAGGTTGCTGGTTTCTACTGCAGTGCCCACGTAAGTCCCGAAAGAGTTGGCTATACGCATAAGAGCCGTCGAAACGAAACAAAAAAGGGGAAGATTGGGAAGGGTCACCCAGGCGGTAACCGTCGCTGAGTCTTCCTTAGTGTTAAAGTTCGCTGACCACTTGATTATCTTTATCTGGTGTGAGTCAACCCTAGTGGTGCCTTGGGACCACACGGTCCTGTGGTCAAGATCGGAGGAGAGATGGAGCAGAATATGCCTCAGGTCGAGGGGGTCCATCATGTATTCTGTCGATAGGTTCCAACTGGCAATAACCTCCTGGATCCGGGAGAGTTTAGTGCAGCCTGAGGAGAATTTGAGGACGAATGAGAAGGGAAAGGAGGTAGCCCGGAAGGTTAGTTCCTGGTCGATAAAGGACACCGTAGGCATAGGAGATGCCAGCGGATACTCGACTTCGGGGAGAGGGACGTTCGGGAACATGATTCTCTGCTTGGGTGTCCAGTCAGGGAGAAGCTTGTCGGCGAAGGAAGGCATCGGAGGAGCCGACGAATGGGGCGTGCCCCGGCCCAAGCAGGGGGCTGGCCGCGCGGGGGATGAGGTAGAGGGTGGAGCTACGGCCGGCCGGAGGACCGGGACCAAGCTGGAGATGAGAGCGATGAGGTCGACCGGGAGAGGGCGAACAGAGGGGGAGGGGGAGGGGATCACTGTGGGGGCACAAAACGGTATGCCACCGCCTCTGGGGTCGATCGCAGCTGGAAGAAGGACATGAGCGATTCCGTGCTGGGCGTAAGAGCCACTCGCATCCGACTGAAGGGGGCACAACAAAAGAAGCCAATGTCGAATGCGCCTTTGGGGGAGGAAACGCCGAAAGCGCCCGAATAAGAAGGAAGATCGTATGCGCCCGAAGAGGGGGTGACACAGACAGCGCCAACGGACTGGACGCCATGCGCGCCCGCAGGGAAAGGCCCCACAGGGGAAAATGGGCGGTCGTATGTGCCCCGGAGCTGAGCGCCATATGCGCCAGGGAGAGGGCCATATGCGCCCACTGCGGGAGCAACAGGGACGAGGCCGCAATATGCGCCCGCTGTGGAGAAATGAGGAGCGGATGCACCTAGGGGAGAGGACCCGAAGGCGCCCGCGAGAGCAGGCGGTGGACCACCATTTGCGCCCACAGAGTAGGGGGTGTATGCGCCCACGGCGGAGATGCCGCCATATGCGCCCAAGGCAGGGTTACCAGGAAACTCGATCGCGCCGCTTGGAGGAGGGGCGGGGAATTTCAAAATTCAAAAACAAATTTTGGAAATTCCCCTCGAACGTCGATCCCGAGGAAGGCCGGGGGGAGAGCTGGGGGAAGGAAGGGGAGGCGGTGGCGAGGGGGGCGCCCTCCCGGTGCCCCGGAGCAGGACGTCGGCGTGCTTAGGCCCGGCTAGGAGGGCGACGGGGGGGCCGAGGTCACCAGGAGAGGCCGGGCCGCTATCGACGAGGGGGAGACCGGGGGGGCGAGGAAGATGGGGGAAGCCGCCGGGGGGGCGAAGGAGACGGAGGGAGGGGGCGGATCTAGGCGAGGGGCAGGCGATCGAGGCGGAGGTGGGGGCTGCGGTCCGAGGACGACGAAGAGGTCGGGGGGGACTTCGCCTGGCCGGACCCAGGGGGCCATCATGCGAGGAGAGGGAAGGGAGGAAGGAGGGGAGGGCGGGCAACCGCCGGCCTAGGCGGGGCCGGACGGAGAATTCGCAGCGGTGGGGGAGCATGGAGCGGGAGCTGTGGAGCTATCCATCTTCATTATTATTATTATTATTATTATTATTATTATAAATATATATATATATATATATATATATATATATATATATATATATATATATATATATATATATATATATATATATATATATATATATATATATATCGGGCCTGATCGGGTCCCCGACTAGGTCGGACTGGGCCTACTGGTTGCGAATGGTAAACCATTCCGAACCCGAACTTTATGTGGGCCGGGCCGGGCTGGATCGGCACTCATTGATCGGGCCTGGACCGGAGTTCGGGTTTGACTGTTCCGGGCCAAGGCCGGGTTCCGGGCCGCCCGGTCCATTACACACCTTGACAATGAGCTTAGTTTCATTCATCATACTTCAAGGGTATGCTTGGATCAAGGACGGAACCAGAAATTTAGTTTAACTTGAACTAAACTTAAAATATCCTAAATATAAATTTAAACATAAAAATTATTTCTTAAAATGCTATCACAATCCAAATATATGATTCATATATCACTTTCCAACAAAAAATATTTCTTAGAATAAAGATAAAGGTCGATGAATTTGCTCTCTTTGCTTATGTCTTTCAAAAATCTTCTCAAACTTCTTCTATCCAGGAAAGAAAATCTACCAACAAATTACCAACCACAAATAAATAAAGATAATAAAAGTGAATGATAGAATAATAAATACCAATATGGGATACTTACTAGCGAAATTGGACTCTTCCATCCTTCCAATAAGTAAAAGAATATATTATCGAGTCTGTATCGATCATTTATGTTATTTCTCTATCAATGTAAACCATTGAATCGCTCAAGTACTCTTTTTCAATCTTGTTATAAAGGGTACTTTCAACGTGTTTCATAACTGAAAGTGTGTGTTTTGTAGTTGCATGTTTGCCATTAAAAATCAAAGACAGGTATTACAGAAACACTGAAATTGATTGCAAACTTGCTTGTACAAAGAAAAGCCTAGAAAAAAAATCTTGGAAAAGAATCTAAGTATAATTGTTTAGTTTTTGATTATGGGGGGTGACGGTGGAGGCTCGGAAAAGTGTATCAACTCTGCCTTACGTCTTGGACTATCTGACGCAGTCTTTAGCTCTTGAAGAAATTGTCCTTTTGAAGGTTGCCAGCCTTGGATTGCCAACCATTTGCATGGGTGTGGTGCCCTATTATTTATAGTAATTTCGAGATGAATGATATTTTGAGCCACATAGATGGCCACATGGCAAATCCTCGGGCCACATGGCCGTAATCATGCCTCGAGACTCGGTCTGTGACTGATAGCTGGGGATTTGTTAGGATTTGTTGTGATTTGTCGTTGTAGCAAATCTGAGCAGTTGAGACCTGGTCAACTTGTCACGTGCGTCAACTAATCTTCTGAGGCAAGCCGCACGAAGGATGTCTCCTGGCCGAGCCGCATGAGTAATGTCTTATGGCTGAGTCGTATGAAAGAATGTCTCATGATCGAGCCGCATGAAGGACGTCTCATGACCGAGCCACATGAAGGAATGTCTCATGACCGAGCCGCATGAAGGACGTCTCATGGCCGAGCCGCATGAGGAATGTCTCATGGCTGAACCGCATGAAGGAATGTCTCATGACCGAGCCGCATGAAGGACGTCTCATGACCGAGCCGTATGAAGAATGACTCATGACCGAGCCGCATGAAGGACGTCTCATGATCGAGCCGTATGAGAAATGTCTCATGACCGAGCCGCATGAGGAATGCCTTCTGACCGAGCCACGTGAGAAATATTTCATGACTAAGCCGCATGAAGGATATCTTCTGGCTGGATGGGCATGAGGGCCCTAGGAGAAGGTGCTGTGCTGAATGTCACAATTTGAGAGAGTTTCTTTTGTCTCCCTCTTGACTTCTCGAATAAAATAAATTTGACCGACCCTCCTCCTTGGCGAGTGTTGGCACTGCGGATTATGGATCTCCTTATTCGAAAAAGATTTGACGGTGGACTCCTTCAGAAGATTGTGATGTGCATGACTGAGACGATGTGCCTAACTGAGACATCTGAGTAATGCATCTAGTTGAGAGCAGGCCGTTACAACGTCTTCAATTGGCATCATGTTTCCGAGATGATGTTGGAAAAGACACAGTAGGTCGCAGTCGCTGGAACACAGACTGCCTTGATAGTGGAGTCACTGTCTTGTGGCCACGGCAGTTGATGATGGCTTGGGTGCAGTGATGTCCTGGAAAGGGCTCATCGCACGCCAAGGTTGCTTCTCTCTTCTTGCGTTTGTGAGTAATCACATCTCGCAAGTTGCTAGCAGATTGATCTACCTTCGTATCCGTTTTGTGGCTCCGAGTATTCCAAGCGCCCGGGTGCGTAGGTATCATATTTGCTCCCTGATCTGAGGCTAGTAAAAGTACTTGCTCTCGATCGTTGTAGGAAGACTTTTGGGACCATCATATTTGCTCCCTGATCACCGGCTAGTAAAGCACTGCGAGACATGATGAGCTATGACAGGCCGCGCATAAAATATGCGATGTGGCCCTGGACTTCTTCGACTTAGCACCCAAAGGTGCGTAGTAGGAAGAATCCAAGTTGGAAGCTTCGACATTCTCAATGGGCCGCATGGGGGTCTGGCCCGTAAGAGGCCCCTCCTTTTTGACTTGGTTCAAGCGCAAGAATTGCACCCAAGTGGGATGGGAACTTTTGGGACCATCATATTTGCTCTCCGATCTGAGACTAGTAAAGCAATGCGAGACATGACGAGCTATGACAGGCCGCGCATAAAATATGCGATATGGCCCTAGACTTCTTCGACTTAGCACCCGAAGGTGCGTAGTAGGAAGAGTCCAAGTTGGAAGCTTCGACATTCTCAATGGACCGCATGGGGTCTGGCCCACAAGAGATTCCCCCCGACTTGGTTCAAGCGCAATAACTGCACCCAAGTGGGAGGAGACTTTAAGAGTTGGCTCATTTCTGGTGCAAACGCACCCGAGACGATTCTGTACATTTTACCATCGGTAGCGCACATGATTTTTGCGCGCGCATCTCTGTTTTACTGTTGGCATAGCACGTTTGAAGCGCATGGCCCGTGCCGCCTTGAATTTCTTCATACTAGCCCGTGAAGATGCATAGTATTCAGAACCCAACTCATCCTCGCCATGACAGCGAGTGACTCAATTGAGTGATTCTTTTTCTTTTTATTTTGGTGCCATTTTCAAAGAAGGCAAGGGGGTTCTATATATAGAATGGAATGAGCCATTTCTTCTTCTCTTTTTCGATGTGTGACTAAAAGCAATATTTTTCATGCTTCTACATTGCCGAATAAATAGGAAGAGTCAAAACAAGAATGAACCTATCGATCAAATTATAAGTCTCTGCCTTATTTGATTTTATTAACCCACGACACAATTCTGAAAGTGTTAGACATATTTTGAAGCTTCTCATGGTGAATCACATCAAGTCGATAATGATCTACCTGAGCTTTCAAATGATGCATGCATTGTCCGTTAAAATCATCTGGATAAAACTTTTTGGCAAGTAAAAGTGTACGATCGTTATCGAAAGCCTTGAAGTTGTCCCTAGGATCTAAAGAACCAGTTCCATTGACTCCTTATCGAATCTAGTATGTAAATCATTAAACCGATAATAAATCACAGCATTAAATATGTCAATACGGGATGTGTAAGTTCCGAAGATGGTTCAAGTGTTGATGTTTCTTCTCCATGTTTCTTTTTAAATAACGGAAAAATAGTTTTCATTTTTCTTTGTCTTGATTTTCCACCTAATATAATAGGAAATAAGCAATAAAATTAGAAAATAGGGCTTGAAGTAGTCATTAAGAATTCATGCTTTGAACACCTTAATAATTAAGTTCAATTTTAATTGCATATTCAAAGATGAAGAATTCATACTTTAATCACCTTAATAGTTCACAAGTTTAGTTGTTAAAGAATTCTTTAAATATTAAGCGTATTAGACGCTTGACTTGAAGTTAACATTGATATTATTTAACTAGAAATCAATACAAAGAAGAAGACCAGGATGCAATTTTCAAGTATCAGTTAGGATGAAGGAACCTTTAAGTATTAGTTAACATAGATGAAGAATTCTTTAACTATTAAAGATGAAGAAAACTTAATATCAGAATTCTTTCACTATGGCATTTTTTTAATAGCATGCAAATTCTTTAAGTATCAGACTAAAATTCCTTAAGAAACCTTTATCATACTAAAGCGCTTCTCTTTCTCCCATGCCTATTGACATATAAAGAAACTAGCTAATCTTTCTCCTCCAAGCATTTCACCAAAGTGTTTCTCTTAGAAATAGAAATTAAGAAAACACTATCTCAATGAAATGATCCAGATGGTTTCATTTGTTCAATAAATTCATGAAACAATCGTGAGAAATGACACTGATTAATTATCTAAACTTGGAGAATAAAAATAGGTTGGCTGGGTGGCTGGAGCCCACTATGAGATATGTCCTTGGCTTGGAATGAGAGGAAAAAAAAAAAGAGTTAAGTGGGGTTAAGTGAAGGGTGTTAATGCCCGGGCCACAATTTTTTCGACGAAAAACTGAAAAGATGAAATAATTGTAAAAATAACGTTCCAACGCAACACTTCAAGGAAGGTTGTACAAGTTTAACGAAGATCTAAAAAGATCTCGTTACAGCAGCATACGATATTACGAGAATCTAAAAAGATTTCGTAATCCACAGCAGCGAAGAAGATGACAGGTGATTGATGGATGAATATTCTGCTGGGGTGAATGATCACCGTTGCTCAAAGCTATATTCGTCCCACACGATTAGCTTCCAGGAACCAGCAAGTTCGTCGGAGAACTTTGGAACACTCATGCTCTTCTGACTCCTCGGATCGTACACGGACTCCCGTGCAAAAGCAACGCTGGTGCAACACTTCTCTTCTATTTCAAGATTTTTGTTTACTTGTGTTAAAAAATACTTGTAAACTTTCGTAACTCTTTGTATATGCATGTATATGCCTGTGAGAGAGAAGAGACCTTTTATAGGCCCGAGTAGCAACTGTCCGGTTAGCACAACATTCAGGACGTGGTAAAAACTACTCCGAACGTGCAGTAACCGCTCAGATCATGCACAGGCACGATCTGAAGCAAGTTGCGCACCTCGCGCACCCCGGACGCCTTGTACACCACGCGCTGAACGCACACTGAGCCACTTACGCCACCTGTGCGCCCTGCGCCACCCGCGCAACTGGGTGCGCACCTGTGCGCGCAATTGGTTGCGCCACTGGGCGTGCCACTGGGCGCGCACCTGGTCGCGCAACCTGGCCCGCGCAACTTGGCAGCGCACCTGGCCGCGCAACCTGATCGCGCAACCTGGCAGCGTGCCTAGCCGCACAAGTGGCTCGCGCAACGAGCGCAACTTAAGCGCACTATGCGCCTAGCGACGATGCTGACGTGCTAAGTGCAAAGTGCGCCAACAAAATGCCACATTACGCCTCATGAGCCCGAGTCCGTGTCCGAGTCCGAGTCCTAGTCGCTAAGTCCCTACGGGACTTAGCTCCAATAGAAATAAATTTTCCAAGAACAAAAAGCATGAATACTTTCAATTGTTTATTTAGTCTTTTTCTCATTAGAAAATTGCTATTTTATTTAGCCTTTTTTCCATTGTACTTAAAACTGTCAAAATTTTACGTCCTGAATTGTAAATTTTTTAGCAATCCTCAGTATACTTAGGACTATCAAAAAATTTCGTCTGAGACTCTTTTAACATTTTGATATTCCTAAATATGCACATGATCCTGACATTCTTATATGATTATAGTCACCGACACTTTGTGTAGTGTCGTTAACATTAGCCTATTTTAATGAACATGACTAGGAAGAAGATCATCATAGAGTTCCTTAGCGTCAAGATGTGATTGATCCACCTACGCCGCTAGTTTATGGTGGCCAAGTTATCCATGGAATGGAATGGTAGCGAGTAGGTGTGATTCACCAATCCTCATCTACTTCTCTTCTGTCGACTTTTATTTTATTATTAGTATATTTGCAAAGTGAAAGTGGGACCTTTGCTTGGTCAGTCATTTTGGTAGTGTCTATTTCGTTTGCTATTGATGATTCTTTTGTGATTTTGACACTCTAAGCACATTAAAGTGCTTCTTTTTTTCTTTTTAATAGGGCTCATGTCCTTTTCATTGACAGACCATTGCAACAAAATAAAATATGAAAAGAAAAAAAAAAAAAAATCAATACTTTCTACTTCTTTTTTTTCCCTATCCAAGTCTATTGTGTGTATGACATGTGGGTTCCAGTTTTGTAGCACCGGTGTGTCCCAATCATCAATGAAAAAGGAGACCCGATAGGTTGGGTAGGCATATCAATAATATGTTATTGAAGAACAAATACTTAAGGACACTGCTATGTGGATTGTATTTTTGGTTCACAGTTTTGGTCCGCACACGGTCTATGTGGCAGTCTTCTATTGGCAGATCTAATGGCAGTAGTCCCCACGCAATAAAATAACGAATGGGGTTCGTCAACATATGCCCACGATTGCGTTCGTAGACAAAAACTGTGAACCATTTATCATTTCTGAATACTTGATCCATATATTTCTAAGCATCTAAATAATCTGGAGTGCGGCTCTAACTATAATATGGCAAATCGATACAAGTAGCTAAAAATATCGTATTTAGCATATCTGGTCGAACATTTAGCCAACAAACACTACGACATGTGGGTCATGTTTGCTTTAATTTTCAGGTGCTGTTTTGAACTAAAATGACCATAGTGGTTTAGTTAAGAAAAAAAACAATTTTATTCTTTAAAAACTTCATGGATTAGCTGGTTGGCGTTACGAAAGACCTCTCCCACACCCACAATTTAACTATGAGTTCGATTACAGGAACTCAAATAGCAACTTACAATATGAGGCTCAAATATACTGTTGGTATTTTTAGGGGTGTCAACGGATGCTTATCGGTACGCACATGATAATATCCGTATCCATATTCGAATTTTTTTTGTAATATTCGAATCCGATCCGATATCCGAACGGATATATCTTTTGACACTCCGAATTCGTATCCGTCTAGTTTAACGGATATCGGATAATATCCGATCCGATTAGCTAAAAAATTCGAATGCTAGTATTCGAATATCCGAAATCCAAAATATTAAAAATTTAGTTATTATCCGAATATCCGAAATCCGAAAAATTAAAAATTTAGTTATTATCCGAATATTCGAAAACCAAATTCAATTTCTCTACATATTTGAGTCATTTCTTCTTCTGTTGTAAATTGTAATTAATATATATTACTATTATATATAAATTATATTGTAGTTAATTTATGTAAAAGTCAGTTGATAATAAAATACTTTAATCTTCTCTATTAATTAATATATATTACATATACATTATACTATAATATATATAAAATTTTGGATATCCGAATCCGATATCCGAATTCGATATCCGAAATTTGCAATTTAAAGTCGGATCGGATATTAACGGATTCGAATACCTTAATATCCGAATTCGTATCCGAAAATGGATAATATCCGAAAAATATTCGGATATCCGAATCCGATATCCGAAATTTCGAAAAATATCCGAAAGTTCGGATACGGAATCGGATCGGATTCGAATTTTCGACTATCCATTGACAGGTCTAGGTATTTTAACTTTGGGCACTTTAATATTGAAGTACTGAATGTATAATTCGTTACAATAAAATGACTAACGTTCAATTAACAAATAGAAAAAGTACCTACCGTCCCCTTCCGTCCAATCTTTCACAGAACGTCCTCCTGCTCGTCTTTCGCTCGATCAACTTCGACTCCCGCGTCGTCTCGGTGGCCGTCTGCGTCAGCCGCCGCCTCCGCGTCATCGTCACTCGCGTCCTCTGGCGCGAGCTCTGCCTCTCCCGCGCCTCCCGCATGGCCTCTGCCCTCAGCTTCGTCGCCGCCGGAGACGCTGTCGGCGTGGGCGGGGGGTGGCAGGCCCTCGCGAAGCTCCCCTTCTTCTGCCTTCTTCTGTTGCGGCTCCGTCGTCAACATTATGTGAAGAGATTAGACGGAAGGGGACGACATGTACTATTTCTATTTGTTAATTGAATGTTAGTCATTTTATTGTAACGAATTATACATTGAGTACTTCAGTATTAAAGTGTCCCAAATTGGAGTACCATCAGTGCATTTGAGCACAATATGACCATGACATGTGGCATTGATTTAGGTCATTGACTTTTTTTTGTTTCAATCCTTAAAAAAAAAATCAAGCAATGAGACGCATGCAATCCAACGACTACTAATGACCGAGTTTTTAAAATTAAAAACTCACGAGTTCCACTAGAATTTTTGTTTGGCTATTATTGAATTAATAACTTGTTAAGCAATAATTAGCTAGGGATGAGTTTGATGTCCTAGACATGATGGAATGTATCTTCTTATATCATGATCTCGCAAGACGAAATCACATATCTTGGACAATTTTAATGAAAATATTATAAACCTTTAACTCAATATTGTAATTTCTCTCCAATAATTATGATGAAAACAGTTGGTTTTTTTTTTAAGAAAGGGTAATTAGTTTCTGTAATTGCTCCCACTGGAATTCGAACTCCTGACCACTTGGACCGCATGTCTCACCACTAATCTATTATACGTGCGAATTTGTGGGAATATTTTTATTCAATAACTCTCTTTTTTTATAAAATATGTCCTATTTCATAGCATAAACTTTTCATAAAAATAATTGATGAAAAACTTTAGGAAAAAGAATTAAGAGATTTGTTCATGGTTTAAGAGCAAGTCACAATATTTTAGTACATAAATGTTTCGATAGTGCTACGTTGTTCGTGAATTTGAACCGCAATTCTAGTCCGCATGCTATGTGTCGTCTTTTAATTGGAGAGAGGGAGATGGGTCCGGAAGATAGCGGAAAGTTAGTGGGGTGGTGACACACGGCGTACGGGCACGCGTGTGGTCACACCTCACGGACAACAAAGCATTTTCGTAAATGTTTATCAACATGCAATATAAACTTGATAATACTTCTGTGCGTCATTATTTTACGTGGTCTATGTTAGGTCATTTTTGTCCTATCTAGAGAGTCTAGTATTAGGTGACAGTCACCACATAATAATTTGTCAGCTTCGATTTTGTTCGGACGGTGATGTAGGTTAATCATGGATTCAATAAAATCATATTTAATTATATTATTTACAAATATAGAAATTCATTTAAATAAACTAATGACATTTTATCTTTACAATTATTGGATAATTCATCCATCCTTTGGTATAATTTCCAACATCCATACTCCCCGATCCAGAAATTATGATTGGTGTTCCAACCCAAGTTCCATTTAAGATCTATATTTTTTTTGGTTTGAATTCAATTGAAGATGAATGTTTACAAAAAAAAATCTAAATTGTTGCATTATAATATACATGTTTCGAATCTTTTTCTAGGCATTGCGCACCAGTCCGAAGACAATGACACCTAAAAAAAAAAAAAACATGCTTGAACTAAAGTTCTAGAAAGATGTCGTAATGAAATTTGAATACAAAGTGTAAAATTTTAAATATTATTAGTATAAATTATATTAAGTTATACAAAATAGAATAATATTCTTTCAGTATAAATTACCATTAGCAATTATTAATTTCAATTTTTTTAAATAAATTGTGTCTTGTATTGGTATTGAGCTATATGAAATAGAATAATATTCTATTTAATACATACCACAACCATAACCATAAAAGCTATTACAACTTCCCAAATATTTTAAATCAATAACGGAATTAGAAATTGGAACTGAGATGGACTAGGATGGGCTAAACCTCATGTGAGAAGAACAAAAAATATATGAAAAATATATATTTTTGGTGGCCTGGAGCCCATCTCAACCCTCAAGGTTGATCACAATTTGAATAAACTAGTGTTTAGTCCTAAAAGAGAAAAGATAAGTTAAACTATATCATAACTACATATAAAAAAAATTAAGGCTAAATTTTAACTTGGTATCCTCAACTATCTATATTCGACAACCTCATACTCTAAACTTTCAAAATAGCCAACTTAATACTATCAACTATTGAATATTTTCAACTTGATATCCTAAAACCAAAAAAAATTCGAAAATGCCCCTGCCCCCTCCATTCTCTCCCCCAATCTGTATCCGGCGATCTCCTCGGCGAGGACCGGTGGGCCGGTGGCGGCAGAAGTGGACGCAGCAGCAGCCGGCGCACACGGGCGAGGCACGGGGGCCGGGTGTCACGCCCCGCTCCCGCAGGAGCGATCGTCCTCGCTAAGGCGTGATGCCGCACGAGCCTAGATTACGCTCGTGCAAGGCAGTTCCATAACGGCCGATTACAACGACGGCGACGGGGTCGTCGCACAGATAGTCCCAAGCAGATACATTGAATATGCAGCGGAAATTTAAGAACAAGAACACATGAACACAAGTCATTCAAAAGAAACTCTTTTATTGATATTGAATACAAGATTACATTTGTGGGCGCAAGGCCGAATTACAAGTCTCTCGTGCTCACTTTTCTCTCATTTACAAGTCACTCTGCTCTCTCTCATCTCTCGATACAATGTTTGATGTCAGCGGAAGCTTCGGAAGGCGATGTCCATACATTATGTCCTGTATAAGTCTTCAATCCACGCGGCCGCACGCTTTGAGTCGCCAAGAAACTCCGTGCCTCAACGCATCCTAGCGAGCTCCGCGCCACGAGCTTCTACCTGTGCCTGCACATGAACACTGTGTGGGTGTCAGTACTCAACTGTACTGGTGGAGTGAGCTTATCGCCCACCCATACATAACCGACACGTTCATTTACTTTGTGCAGCTTAACCCTTTCGATTGTCTTTCTACTCTTGCCTTAGGATCAGATTTAAGACTTGACGTCTAACCAACTCGACGTGCAACGACATGGTCGTGCTACAATACCAACGTGTATTCCGGTCGAGGCAGTGCCTCATCGTGCATGAACTTGACCAAACTTGAACTCGGGATGGCAGGGTCGTGCCATATTCCATTCGTAACTTAACATGTTCGGGACAGTGCTTCGTCGAGGAGCAACTTATGCGCACTCGGCCGTGCCAAGACTTTTACTTAAACTTAAGCCTACTAGACCAATTCTCGTGCTAGCGACGTCAAGGGGGAACGACTCGTGCAGGTCGTGCCTCTAGACTAATCCTCGTCCAACGATTCAAGTGTCAAGGACGGCAATGGGACGACTCGTGCAGGCCGTGCCGCTAGACTTTGCTTAGACTTGTCCGTGCTTCAAGATGAGGCCGTGCCTCGCAAGTTATCAAGACTCATCGTGCTACCGCCTTGCGGCCTTCCTGGTAGACCTATTTGCTAACTTAGACAAGACTTGTGGACCATAGTATCACTTTCATAAACATCCCGACGCCATCTATCGTGCCAAGCACGGTGCCTATGCTGCAGCCCATTCTTAGGCCCAGACCTTATGTTATCGACTGGACATCCATTCCAAGTTCTAGAATCAATCCAAAGGCATACACGCGGTGTGCCGCTATCTGCCGACACATCTACATGAGTGGTCACTAGCAATGTCAAGCTATCTTGGACACGGCTCGGCGGGGGTATCGGTCCGCCCTTCTAAGGATAGCTAGCCCCGGAAGCGCCGATACTCCCATGCGGTTATCCGGCATCCTGGTTGAGCCGCACTCGCTTCTCCCGGGCGAATGATCCCGGTGCCCCGGAGGAGATCATTCGAGAAGACTACACCTTGTCGACAAGTTGTCCAATGACCATGCAAGACCCAATTCGATCTATCAAATCCTTCCTTAACATGACCATGCATTCCTTCTTTCTATCAAGACTTAGCGAGACTCCCAAGTACGAGGGACCGATCTCGTGTGCGGGATATTTCAAGACTTAGCGAGACTCCCAAGTATGAGGGATCGATCTCGGCGATAACAAGTCGCGTGGACTTCCTTTGTTCGTGGTAAGCTTTTCACTAAACTGACCGTAGCTCGTGCCTTAGACAGACCAGGTTCTCTAGGCGATGCTATCGCTCAAGTCATATACTTATACGACGAGCCTTGTTCTCAAGGGACTACGCGACTTGACAACCGCAGATAGAGCGGGATAGTGCTAGAAATAGCTTTGATAGCCCAACGCAACACTTGTCTTAACTTATTCGGGCAACGACTCGACGAGCAAGGGCTACGCCGAGCTACGCATCGAGGGAATGTGCTAGACACGGGGTCGACTTAAACCACCAAGTTTTCGGGTGCCTAGACTTAAGCCAACAAGCCGTGCAAGACGACTTAACTTGCGGGACGTGCGAAGGCTATGCCAAGCCTTGCAGGACATGACCGTGCATGCTTTGTTAGGCATACATGCGGGCGATGCCTATGACTTAGGCTAATTCGAGTGTCAGGACAAATCGACGGGACCGTGCATGCTTTACCAAGCATTCACGCAGGCGACGCCTATGACTTAGGCTATTCCAAGTATCGGGGCAACTTAGCAACTTAAGCCAACTTCCTTCTCCCAAGCCACGGGATCGAAGGATCGAGTGTCATTTGAAAGCACGCTGAGCCGACTTCTATGAAGACCGTGGGACCATTTTCCATGTTCTAAGACATTTCGATTCGACGGGATTATTCCCTTAGCTATGTGCGTTCGTAGCTTTTAGATTAGCCTACTTGTGCAAGTTGAAAACATGCGAGTTATTAAGTAAAGGCTAAGATGAGTCAAGTTTACCGAAACTACCCCACCTGAGCGAGAAGTCGCCTCGGACGAGCGAGCCTTCGAGCAGCCGTTGCAAGGCTAAGTTCCAACGCCGTCGGCGTTTCGATTCCTCCGATTTACTTTGTGGGACGGAGCACTACAACATACACCACTCAGAACAAGTCTCGTCCTCGAGACATTCCTAAAGGCAAGCCATCCTACCATTTCTATGGCCAAGACTTAATCGTACGCACTCCGCCTACGCGTTCCTTCGATTTTGAGCCACGCTCGCACGACTATCAATCTTTCCGTTAACATGATTTCAAGATCTCGACACTCTTCCATCTTTCAAGTCTTGCTTGAACTCATTGTATTACTTGGCTGGATCGTACACGCATTCCAAGTGTCCTCAAAATACATGCATTCAGCCAAGCCGCATGATAGAGAATTTGTCATTCTCACTCGAGTCGCCTCGTGCACATACCCAGGCGTCCCTGAAATATATGCATGTCAGCCGAGTCTCGTGAGCAGGGTTTCCTACGTTTGTGATTCATGCTATCCATTCAAACCAATCCTCAAGATCAATTCTTCGATTGATAACTCTTGCAACAGGGGCGTTTCGCCTAACCGCTAGGCCATCTTTTCGAGGCAAAGTCAATGTCAGGATTGGAATCATAGTTCCCCAACAATAATGCCAACACTGACCCCAATCCTAGGGTCAAACCATAGTCGGTCGTACGGGGTTTTCTACCCAAGCTCGCGTCACTCAGATTTCTAAACATCGAGCACGATCACCTATTTTGTGTCAAGGCGTTCATTGCACAGCGCAACGAAATCGAATCCATTCAGATCACCAATTCTAACCAATTCATGTATCGATTATGAGGTCATCTAGCTCGACAATACGTTGCGCCCCAATCTCACGCGAGTCCGATTATCCACGGCGGTTCATGAATCACCATGCAACGCTCCCGCGGAATAATCATTCTCATCGGGGCGTAACTCTTGTTTGAGTTTAGACTAGCTCATTCTCGATACGCGGATTGGACCTCTCAATCCTCAAATTCAACCGTCAAACATGCTGATTCATTCTCGAGTCTACATTCGTGTCAAACCACAAGTCGAAACAATCAGATTGCCACGCCATCCAAGTTCAATCACTCCCGCTGTATGAATCACCATACCAGCGCTCACGCAGAGTGATCGCCCTAATCGACGTGACGCATGTGCGAGGCTGGAGTTGCGCTCGCATAAGACAAAAATGTCGAAGTTGTGGTTATCGACGAAGCAAATCCAAACGTTATATTTTTCCTCCAAGCCAAGATCTCAGTTCGACAGTCTGTTTGTCATCCGTTCAACTAAAAAAAATCCTCAAGCCAAGTTTATCTTTTCTTCGATACCTTTCAATATCCCGAGTATAGCATCCATCAGAACAATGACATTTGCACGATCGTCTTTTGCTGAGTCAGAGTACCCCCGAGTTATCGCATATCGATCTTTGATACGCCTCAATACCATCGACGATATGCGTAACCTGACGATCTTCCTTTGCAACCAATTTTGAGTCGTGCGACTGATGCTATTGCCCGAACTGGATGTGCCACCATTCTTCAATATTCAAGATCAAGTTCGATCGCTATTCCTCAAGCTCGTTTCAAGATCGTTGTTCAAAACTCAAGTCACATTTCATTTGCATCAATCCGATATCGTACGCGCGATCCTCTAAGTTTCCTCGATCAAGACCATTTATTTTCATTCATCGTTCCGAATCATTTTTTTCTAACACGCATTGCCTATTCTCAAGTTGTTCGAACGAGATGCTCGTTCGGGACATTCGAAGTCACGACCAACTAAGCGTGACGCATTCTAAGGCTTTACGCGATCGCATCGCCTCGCCGACATGCTCGTGGTTACTTCTAATCCTCAATCCTTGCTCGAATGATTTCTAAGAAAATCCATACACCACTCGAATTCGAGCCATCCGATCGAGCCTACAATCACGTTTGCATCATTCGCTAAGACATCTTTCGGATTCGTTCGACGAATCCCTAGCGTAATCGCTCACGTCGCATCGACGTACTAAGTTGTTCGCACTATTTTCTCGAAATCCAAGTCAATCTTCCGTGTACACCTAAGCGTTAGTTCGATAGCGTTCCTATCGACATACACTCTAAGTGCATCTTCGTTCCCGTCTGAGCGGTACTTGATATCGCTCGCAACTCGTTTGCACCAAAGGTCGAGGTGCGCGATACGCGACGCAACTTAGCCAAAAGGCCGCACGCATGGCTATCCCGTGTGGACTATATTCGAGTTTGCACGCTCACTTGCTAATGTCGACGTAGGACTATTTGGGCATGCACGCGACTTTGCTAACTTAGCATGTGTTCTCTATCGAGTCAAGTTTAACATTGCTCGGCACAAAGGCCTACAGATGCATTCGGCGATAGCCTACCGATGTGTTTGGTTGAACGCTTGTACGAGCTTTTGAAAATATTTAGACTTATTGTATGGACATGCCGAGGGACATTCGAGAGAGAGAGCGCACTTCTTTATCAACGACGAGCTTT
This sequence comes from Iris pallida, assembly GCA_029216955.1. Lineage (NCBI taxonomy): Eukaryota > Viridiplantae > Streptophyta > Magnoliopsida > Asparagales > Iridaceae > Iris > Iris pallida. The sequence goes on from JANAVB010043218.1 coordinate 53,525, forward strand.
TAAAACCGAGAAATTCGAAGTGAAGTCCAAGGACGTAAAGCCGTGCTCTGATACCATTATGTCACGCCCCGCTCCCGTAGGAGCGATCGTCCTCGCTAAGACGTGATGCCGCACGAGCCTAGATTGCGCTCGTGCAAGGCAGTTCCATAACGGCCGATTACAACGGCGGCGACGGGGTCGTCGCACAGATAGTCCCAAGCAGATACATTGAATATGCAGCGAAAATTTAAGAACAAGAACACATGAACACAAGTCATTCAAAAGAAACTCTTTTATTGATATTGAATACAAGATTACATTTGTGGGCGCAAGGCCGAATTACAAGTCTCTCGTGCTCACTTTTCTCTCATTTACAAGTCACTCTGCTCTCTCTCATCTCTCGATACAATGTTTGATGTCAGGGGAATCTTCGGAAGGCGATGTCCATACATTATGTCATGTATAAGTCTTCAATCCACGCGGCCGCACGCTTCGAGTCGCCAAGGAACTCCGTACCTCGACGCATCCTAGCGAGCTCCGTGCCACGAGCTTCTATCTGTGCCTGCACATGAACACTGTGTGGGTGTCAGTACTCAACTGTACTGGTGGAGTGAGCTTCTCGCCCACCCATACATAACCGACACGTTCATTTACTTTGTGTAGCTGAACCCTTTCGATTGTCTTTCTAGTCTTGCCTTAGGATCAGATTTAAGACTTGACGTCTAACCAACTCGACGTGCAACGACATGGTCGTGCTACAATACCAACGTGTATTCCGGTCGAGGCAGTGCCTCATCGTGCATGAACTTGACCAAACTTGAACTCGGGACGGCAGGGTCGTCCCATATTCTATTCGTAACTTAACATGTTCGGGACAGTGCTTCGTCGAGGAGCAACTTATGCGCACTCGGCCGTGCCAAGACTTTTACTTAAACTCAAGCCTACTAGACCAATTCTCGTGCTAGCGACGTCAAGGGGGAACGACTCGTGCAGGTCGTGCCTCTAGACTTATCCTCGTCCAACGATTCAAGTGTCAAGGACGGCAATGGGACGACTCGTGCAGGCCGTGCCGCTAGACTTTGCTTAGACTTGTCCGTGCTTCAAGATGAGGCCGTGCCTCGCAAGTTATCAAGACTCATCGTGCTACCGCCTTGCGGCCTTCCTGTTAGACCTATTTGCTAACTTAGACAAGACTTATGGACCATAGTATCACTTTCATGAACATCCCGACGCCATCTATCGTGCCAAGCACGGTGCCTATGCTGCAGCCCATTCTTAGGCCCAGACCTTATGTTATCGACTGGACATCCATTCCAAGTTCTAGACTCAATCCAAAGGCATACACGCGGTGTGCCGCTATCTGTCGACACATCTACATGAGTGTGGGTATCGGTCCGCCCTTCTAAGGGTAGCTAGCCCCGAAAGCGCCGATACTCCTATGTGGTTATCCGGCATCCTGGTTGAGCTGTACTCGCTTCTCCCGGGTGAATGATCCCGGTGCCCCGGAGGAGATCATTCGAGAAGACTACACCTTGTCGACAAGTTGTCCAATGACCATGCAAGACCCAATTCGATCTATCAAATCCTTCCTTAACATGACCATGCATTCCTTCTTTCTATCAAGACTTAGCGAGACTCCCAAGTACGAGGGACCGATCTCGTGTGCGGGACATTTCAAGACTTAGCGAGACTCCCAAGTATGAGGGATCGATCTCGGCGACAACAAGTCGCGTGGACTTCCTTTGTTCGTGGTATGCTTTTCACTAAACTGACCGCAGCTCGTGCCTTAGACAGACCAGGTTCTCTAGGCGATGCTATCGCTCAAGTCATATACTTATATGACGAGCCTTGTTCTCAAGGGACTACGCGACTTGACAACCGTCGATAGAGCAGGACAGTGCTAGAAATAGCCTTGATTGTAGTGCCCCGTCCCGCTCAGTCAATCGGAGGAATCGAAACGCCGACGGCGTTCGGACTTAGCCTTGCAACGGCTACTCGAAGACATCGCTCGGTCGAGACGACCGCTCGCTCAGGTGGGGTAGTTACAGTGAACTTGCCTCATCTTTGCCTTCACATAATAAATCGTGTTTTCAACTTGCACAAGTAGGCTTAATAATAAAAGAGATGAATCCACATAGCTAAGGGAATAATCCCGACATGTCAAAATGAGTTAGAACATGGAAAAACGTTCCACGGTCGGCTTAGAGTTGGTGCACGGCGTGCTTTAAAAATGACACTCGGTCCTTCGTCCCGTGGCTTGGGAGAAGGAAAGTTGGTCTTCGACACAAAGTTATGAAATAGCCTAAGTCATAGGCGTCGCCTGCGTGAATGCTTGTTAAAGCATGCACGGTCCCGTCAAATTGTCCCGACACTTGAGTTGGCCTAAGTCATAGGCATTGCCCGCGTAAATGCTCGACAAAGCATGCACGTTTCCATAACGCAAGGCTTGGCATAGCCTTTGCTCGTCCCTTGAATCAAGTTATAGGCTCGATTAAGTTAGGCAAAGTTACGCCGATCGACCTAAGTCATTTCTAGTGCTGTCCCGCTCTTTCTGCGGTTGTCAAGTTAAATAGTCCCACGATCCCAAGGCCCGTCATATGAAGTATGACTTGGACGATAGCGTCGCATAGATCGGAAGTCGGTTTGAGACACGATGGCACGGTCCTAGAGTTTTAAGGCACGGGCCACGGTTGATTCATTGAGTTTTGGAAAGTGTTGCAAATAGTTGTTCTTGAGTTGAGTAAAATGATAGGGCAAGAAGTGTCACGACCCGCACCCTAGAGTAAGAGCACGAGAACGTAACAACGCCCAGCCTACGTCGCAGTGTCGGCGGTAGAATGCTGTCCTAGGTCTCAATGCATCTAACAGTATAAGACTAAACAGTTTATACTCCCCGAATGGGGGTGACATAGCAGATACAGTCTCAATCACAACTAAGGTAGAGCAAGATAAAAGATAGGTAAAATATGAAATTCAAAAGAGATACAGCAGATAGAAGCCTAAGTGTCTAAGATACACAATTCTAAAATTACATCTCAAAGCTCAAATACAGTAATCCACAAGTAAATACAACTCCAGACAAATAAAATAACTATCTAAACAACCTCTATTGTGTCTCCTCTAGGCTTGCAGGCAATCTCAGGCCATCTGTAAAATTTATCAATAGGTCCAGTCAGGACAGGAACGAGCACATTATATCTCAACAGTTCATAGCAGGTTAGAAAATATAATCATGCAGTAAAGTAAGATACAGGTACTGAAAGAAATGTTGTATGTAAACAGAGAGAGCTGTAATAGAAATATCTACTACAAATAGAGAACTAACATGTGGCTAGTGAGTCAGAGTACAACATGGACATCTAAATGGCATGGGATGATTCTGATGCTACACTAAGGAATGATTCTGATGCTACACTACTGGTGTATTATTCACATGTCTACTTCTACTCCCCCGTACCCCCAATCAATACACAAGGATCCAACCAGGTTATGTTATGATACTATGTACAGCCCCCGAAGGGTGGTAAGCCTCCGAAAGGTGATAGCCCCCGAAGGGTGATAGCCTCCGAAAGGTGATAGCCCCCGAAGGATGGTACATAGTAGACCCATAAATGGGATAAGGATTCTAGAAAGACTCTGTGATCATAAGAGTATATGTCACAAGTGATCGAAGAATCAACGAAGCATAGTGATACGCTATGTAAGTGAAACGCACATAACATAGAGTACCCGATGCTCCCTAAGGATAACATCTCAAGAAGGGATCCATATAGTACCAATCCGTGTGACCAACGTGACAGTACAAGTAAAGTAATCTACTACAGAAAATAATTCTAAGCAGGATATGAAATGATCAGAGAATGTACTCGTCTGATATCTGAATGTCCAAGGTAAAGATACTGTCCGAGGAGAGGTGTCTGGCTCCTAATTAGAACAGCACAAGTCACAACATATCCAGAAGGGTAATATAAAGTACTACAATGCATTCTACATGAATCTAGGTCAAACTAGGCCAAAGTCAACCCTTGGTCAACTCTGGTCAACTGCACTAGTCAAACTATGTCAAACTAGGTCATGTCCTAACCCAGCAAGTCTTACTAGGCCTAACCAAGACTATCCTAGCAAGCACACATCAATATAAGGCTATACAAGCCAACATACACCCAACTCTATATAGCATGCAATTATTCAATACTCAAATAGGCAAGAATTCACATTGGATATACACTAGGTAATCTATTACTTTAAGCTATATATGTCTACACATATATACACATACATATATTGGTATTCAACATTAGGTCTATAATCATGGCATTTCAAATGGTTATATAAACTTATATATTACAACACAATATGCTAACATATATATAATATACATACATAGCTAAGTTAACTATATTCATAAATACTTATTTAAGATGCTATGTGTGTGTATGTGAACATGGCAAAGGGGCAAGTGAGGGTTAAATGGGCATACATAGTGTATACATATCAAAGAGTGTCAAAGTGTAAGTGAACAATGTGTCAAGTGTGATAGTGTCAACATAGTGTAAGGGGGTACATGAGGTAATATAGGATTTGTGTTAACATAGAATATTACATCTCATTAACTTGTATATTGCATATATTACATCTATTATTACATTACATTCATGCTTGCATTCATTCATCATTCATTTATTCTCTTGCACCACTATATGCACCATACATTACATACTATGGAACCTACATATTCATTACAAGCCATACTTATACATGCTTACATTAGATAGGATACTTACACCTCATACATCATTTCTTTAAACATTTACTCATGCTTGCATTCTCTATTTAATTATATAATGTATATACGTTAACATGGGTTAAAATCAAATAGAACATTATATTACACACAAGGGTGCACAAAATGCATATGCCGAATAGTAACTCCTACTAATAATCAATACTGTACCATCTTAGCATGAATTAAAATTTAGGATTAAAGTATGTTATAGATCTATGTGTTAGATTTCCGAAACTTCAAACGGATCGCGTTTTCGTTTTCGGAAACTCCCGGAATAGCGAAAACACCGAGAACGCGTTTGTCTTTCGTACAGCTGACACTCAAATAATTCTCCAGAAAGTTACAGAAAGAATTAGGCCTATTAATACATGTTTTTGGAAAGCTAACTTCAATACGCTTCTTTTAAAAAAAGGGAGATTAAACCGAGCTTTGAGCTAGAAGTTATGATATTTCTAAGTTAGGGCTGAAATTAAAAACGTGGATAAAAATTATGACGGATTTGGGTAGTTTGAGACAAAAGAACACAAGTATATAACATAATATATCAAGAACTCACTCTCTACACTAATATATATATATATATATATATATATGAGACACTATAGAACACATCTCCAGTACAAAAATATGAGATTAAACATGTAATAATTCATTCATACATAACAACAACACATAGTGTGTCCAAATTTGGGATTTTCCCACATGGACACAACCACAACACAAAGGACACTCCTATGACCTCCAAATGGACACGAAATGGACACAAATAGAGATACAACCATGGGGGTCATTCCTATGGGTTCAAAATAGACCTATATGCATGAGGAAATGAAAAGGAGAAGGAATTTATACCTCCCGGTAGATCGAATCGAAGAAAAGCCTTTCCGGAGCGACACCGACACGTAGAGATTCCAAAAGGACACGAACGAGCTCCGAATCCTCCCAAACTTGGGTAGCTTCCTCCTTGGCTAGAATAGAGAAGGAAAGAAGAAGATTTGGTGGCGAAATGGAAGGATTTTGTGGAGAAATTGCTAGGGATTGCTCTCTAGGAATTTGGGGAAGAACAAGAGAGAGAGTGTGGATGAGAATAATGAAATGAACTTGAGCCTATCCTCTCCCAAAGTGGCTGGCCATATGGGGCTATTTGTCCTATTATGGTAAGGTCCAAAATGCCCCCACTAACCTATTCTATGAGTATTAGGAAAGGACTAATTGGTTGGGGCTAAATTAGTCATTCTAAAGTCTCTAATCACACTAACCTTATCCATAATAATTAGTCTAACCTCTAACTAAAATATTTCTATCATGTGGACTAAAATTAATATCATGTGGGTCATGCCTAACTAGTGTGTGGGTTCCACTAGAGTCAAACTACCCCCGGGTCTCCGTTTCAAGTCGGATTGAGTTGAAATTTGAACCCGACTCAAATAACCCCAAAACAATATCATAAATAATAAAATACTATCAAAATAATTCAAAGAGGTCAAATGCAAAAATATTCTTAGGCCAAAAATGATATTAAAATATCATAATCACATGGTTAGGCTCTAGGTCAAACAGTCTCTAGGGTTTCTCTAGCAAAACGTCAAAACCACAAGTCATTGATTTAAATATTTTTAAAATGATTTAAAATCACCAAAAATTATATCATGAATTAAATATCATTATTAAAATAATTATAAACACGAAATTTCAAAATTACCCTCATTTGGGAAACTGGGTGCTACAACTCTATCCACCTTAGAAAAATTTCGTCCTCGAAATTTAAGATCGATAGTACTCCTTCTAGAGCCTCTAACCTACCCAATATCTAAGGTAACACTTCCTAACACTGGAATAATAAATGGACATCTAAAAAGTGTCAATCTAGGAATACCTCCAATACTGCTCTGTTGTACGGCGGTAATGGAACTTCAATAAAATATGGACTGGAACCTATATCCAAGGGACTGGACCTATTTTAAAGTGGTCTTAACTAAGGATGAAAAGGAACTGATCATAGGCTATAGGTATGCTCAAACTATTATCTTCCTATTAACCATCTATTAATACATTCTATTACCATAGGAACGATGCATTACTATGACATATAGGCCCCTATCTCTCATAACACATTTATACTCACCAAAAGACTAGTACATCCTATCAAGACTGATACTATAATCTCTCCTAAATCTCCTAAGCTACATGTTTATAGACACACATCCCCACATCAAGGACTAACCCATATATATCTACAAATGATACTAATGGAGTGACGTCCCTATTTTCCAACAATCAAGGTCTAAAATTTTTTTATCTAAATCATGCAATTTAAAGGAATAGTACACAAGGTCAGGGCATACCGTAGCAGTTGGAAGTCTCACCTAGGTACACTAATCATTCTAGGTCAAAACAGTACTATGGTATCAACACACAAACAATCTAGGGTGTCCTAATTGGGAAGGTAAGGGAACAACAATCATCAAGGTTGTAGGACTGTCTACCATCCTATATGAAAATTGGTCATTAACAAGCAACTAAGAAATTATTAAAAGGTTACTATTCCATAAAATGGCAAAAATTAAAAATTTAGGCACAACAAATCACAAATAGATTTTTGTCTTGACACGATCTAAGTTGATCAATTTCGGAATAAAACGAGATTTGGGCAAGAAGGGAAATCAATGAAATCAAAGTATGAGCACGAGCATCCAATGATGGAGGTTCAGGTCATGATTAAATTTAATTCGACTGAGTACGAATACGAGGTTCATAGGCGATGAAAAGATTTCAAGGAGAATTATCAAGGCTGTCGCGAATGAGACTCTAGGGTCAAGTTTAACTATGTCTCCATTCTCGTAGATTGATAAATGAAAAAGCGAACCAAAGTGCAATAGGTTGATCAGACCATCATGTACCGGTTCTGATTAGACAATATGTTAGTGGGTGGCCACCCAATAAAATATGTCATGACCAAGCTCGAAAATAGATAAGCTTGCAAAACTAAGGCTAATTTAGCAGCACAAGATATAAGGGTGGTAATGATGAAAGGAATTATATAGTCTAAGTTTCTTAACCAACGGGTCAAGTAATCAGATAAGGTACAAGGTTAAGCATCTAAGGAAACAAGCAGAACACCATCACATGTCGGGTCGAAAGAATTGAGTCAAGGCTGGGTTTCTAATTGAAATAAGAAGAAATTTAGTATAATGGTAGAGGTTATAGTTTAGCCAGTTGACCAAAAAATCATCTCAAGAAAATAGAGTACAAGAAGACGGGTTTTAATGGGACATGATATACCTACACGAATGTGAGCTCGTCTAGGTCTTGCATATAAGATTTGTTGGAGGGTAACAGCTAGTATTACATTCCGAATATCAAAGTCACGATAAGGAACATCAAGGATCTCAATTAGAAAGTGGGAGTTCAAGAGGTGGTAATTAATGCACAAAAATAATGAAGATCGAGTTAGTCATCTGCTTCTGATACTCTTAAGTTCATCTGGTCATAACTTGCCAATCATATCTTTACCTCACTAGTCTCCATATGAAAATTTAACCTTTACTTAAACCCTTACCATGACTACCGTAGGCAATTTCCAATTTCCAAACATCACTCTTGAAGAACAACCCTCACATTTAGGATTCAACATTAACCATTTATTTAAATTTCCAAGTTCTTTCACCTTGTCTTAAATTTGACCCAAAACCTCTAAATCCCGTTTACGAATTCCTTGAACTTGTTCAAATTGTTCTCCTCGTATTATTTAATTTAAATCTCTAGGCCTTACAAAACTTATCTTTCATCATAAAATCAACTTCCGTATTTTCTTCGACATACACCCTTGAATATTATTCTCCTAAAAATATTTCACAACAATCTCTAAACTTTCATAACTTTGTGCTCTCTCTATCCCTAGTCATTTCCTCGCAACATCTTGTTTAATATCCTTATTAAACACAATTAACTTCTCTTTTCCATTACTAACCTTCTACATAGCCTCAGAGTAAAAGTTTTTCCCAGAATCAATAACCAAGATTTTCTAAGTTCTCAAAACTAGGTTGACCTCTGATATCCTCATTAGTTTTGAATACACCTATAAACTATCTCATAACCCCAAAGTTTCTCTAAATGTAATTGTTTCCAGATTGGCAGTATACATCTCCTTATTCTATTCGAGACCTTTACCACATTTCTATCTCAAGTTTCCATATGGAACACTCCACATTTGATTTCCTTTAGATCATCATAAAATAACCAGTTACGTCTTCTCTGAGCTACATAATTTACATCACTTCCTTAGCCTTCCCCATACAAAAGATACGAAGATTCAAGGGTTTCGAAGTACATCTGGTAGGGACGACAAGATATGGGTAATTAATGTAATGAGACAGAGTTTAAGATAAGAGGTAAATAAGAATGCAAGGGAATAATGGCGAGAAAGAATAATAAAGATATGTTCCTTCTCATCGATTCAAACGAGAGAAATCCATCAAGCTTAAATTCAATAGCAAGGAATGAGGGTGAATCCAAACAAGAGGAAAAGGAATTCCAATTGAAGTTCAAAATGAGTTTCTCAGGGGTCGTCCCAGAAATCTCTCAAAGAATCCTAAGTGTGATTGAGTACCTTGGATTTGAAAATATTAATCTAAATACAAAATTAAATCAACAACTACAAAATTTTATCAAAATCATCAACTAATACCAGGATTCAAAGTTCTACAATGAATCCACAAAATCAAATTCAAATCAAGAAAAAAAGGTGAATCAAAACAAGAAAAAGGAGTTTAAATCGGAATTCAAAATGAGATTCTCAAGGGTCATCCAAGGAATCTCTCAAGAAATCCTAACAGTGATTGAGTATCCTCTCATCCTAACACCTTAACTTATATATCCTATAGCAGGCTCATAGTAGTACAACTAAGTCGTTGCGCTACTACGAAATCGCACTAATGCAAATCTCGACCTGCATGGGCCACCACTAAAAATGTGTCACGACCCGTACCCTAGAGTAAGGGCACGAGAACGTAACAACGCCCAGCCTACGCCGCAGTGTCGGCGGTAGAACGCTGTCCTAGGTCTCAATGCATCTAACAGTATAAGACTAAACAGTTTATACTCCCGGAATGGGGGTGACATAGCAGATACAGTCTCAATCACAACTAAGGTAGAGCAAGATAAAAGATAGGTAAAACATGAAATTCAAAAGAGATACAGCAGATAGAAGCCTAAGTGTCTAAGATACACAATTCCAAAAATACATCTCAAAGCTCAAATACAGTAATCCATAGGTAAATACAACTCCAGACAAATGAAATAACTATCTAAACAACCTCTACTGTGTCTCCTCTAGGCTAGCAGGCAATCCCAGGCCATCTGTAAAATTTATCAACAGGTCCAGTCAGGACAGGAACGAGCACATTACATCTCAACAGTTCATAGAAGATTAGAAAATATAATCATGCAGTAAAGTAAGATACAGGTACTGAAAGAAATGCTGTATGTAAACAGAGAGAGCTGTAATAGAAATATCTACTATAAATAGAGAACTAACATGTGGCCAGTGAGTCAGAGTACAACATGGACATGTAAATGGTATGGGATGATTCTGATGCTATACTATGGAATAATTCTGATGCTACACTACTGGTGTATTATTCACATGTCCACTTCTACTCCTTCGTACCCCCAATCAATACACAAGGATCCAACCAGGTTATGTTATGATACTATGTACAGCCCCCGAAGGGTGGTAAGCCTCCGAAAGGTGATAGCCCCCGAAGGGTGATAGCCTCCGAAAGGTGATAGCCCCCGAAGGGTGGTACATAGTAGACCCATAAATGGGATAAGGATTCCAGGAAGACTCTATGATCATAAGAGTATATGTCACAAGTGATCGAAGAATCAACGAAGCATAGTGATACGCTATGTAAGTAAAATGCACAGAACATAGAGTACCCGATGCTCCCTAAGGATAACATCTCAAGAAGGGATCCATATAGTACCAATCCGTCTAACCAACGTGACAGTACAAGTAAAGTAATCTACTGCAGAAAATAATTCTAAGCAGGATATGAAATGATCAGAGAATGTACTCGCCTGATATTTAAATATCCAAGGTAAAGATATTGTCCGAGGAGAGGTGTCTGGCTCCTAATTATAACAGCACAAGTCACAACATGTCCAGAAGGGTAATATAAAGCACTACAATGCATTCTACATGAATCTAGGTCAAACTAGGCCAAAGTCAACCCTTGGTCAACTCTGGTCAACTGTACTAGTCAAACTAGGTCATGTCCTAACCCAGCAAGTCTTACTAGGCCTAACCAAGACTATCCTAGCAAGCACACATCAATACAAGGCTATACAAGCCAACATATACCCAACTCTATATAGCATGCAATTATTCAATACTCAAATAGGCAAGAATTTATATTGGATATACACTTGGTAATCTATTACTTTAAGCTATATATGTCTACACATATATACACATGCATATATTGGTATTCAATATTAGGTCTATAATCATGGCATTTCAAATGGTTATATAAACTTATATATTACAACACAATATGCTAACATATATATAATATACATACATAGCTAAGTTAACTATATTCATAAATACTTATTTAAGAGGCTATGTGTGTGTATGTGAACATGGCAAAGGAGCAAATGAGGGTTAAATGGGCATACATAGTGGATACATATCAAAGAGTGTCAAAGTGTAAGTGAACAATGTGTCAAGTGTGATAGTGTCAACATAGTGTAAGGGGGTACATGAGGTAATATAGGATTTGTGTTAACATAGAACATTACATCTCATTAACTTGTATATTGCATACATTACATCTATTATTACATTACATTCATGCTTGTATTCATTCATCATTCATTTATTCTCTTGCACCACTATATGCACCATACATTACATACTATGGAACCTACATATTTATTACAAGCCATACTTATACATGCTTACATTAGATAGGATACTTACATCTCATACATCATTTATTTAAACATTTACTCATGCTTGCATTCTCTATTTAATTACATAATGTATATACATTAACATGGGTTAAAATCAAATAGAACATTATATTACACACAAGGGTGCACAAAATGCATATGCCGAATAGTAACTCCTACTAATAATTAATACTGTACCATCTCGGCATGAATTAAAATTTAGGATTAAAGTATGTTATAGATCTATGTGTTAGCTTTCCGAAACTTCAAACGGATCGCGTTTTCGTTTCCGGAAACTCCCGGAATCGCAAAAACACCGAGAACGCGTTTGTCTTTCGTACAGCTGACACTCAAATAATTCTCCAAAAAGTTACAGAAAGAATTAGGCCTATTAATACATGTTTTTGGAAAGCTAACTTCAATATGCTTCTTTTTAAAAAAACGGGAGATTAAACCGAGCTTTGAGCTAGAAGTTATGATATTTCTAATTTAGGGCTGAAATTAAAAACGTGGATAAAAATCATGACGGATTTGGGTAGTTTGAGACAAAAGAACACAAGTATATAACATAATATATCAAGAACTCACTCTCTACACTAATATATATATATGAGACACTATAGAACACATCTCCAATACAAAAATATGAGATTAAACATGTAATAATTTATTCATACATAACAACAACACATAGTGTGTCCAAATTTGGGATTTTCCCACATGGACACAACCACAACACAAAGGACACTCCTATGACCTCCAAAATGATACGAAATGGACACAAATGGAGATACAACCATGGGAGTCATTCCTATGGGTTCAAAATAGACCTATATGTATAAGAAAATGAAAAGGAGAAGGGATTTATACATCCCGGTAGATCGAATCGAAGAAAAGCCTTCCCGGAGCGACACCGACACGTAGAGATTCCAAAAGGACACGAATGAGCTCCGAATCCTTCCAAACTTGGGTAGCTTCCTCCTTGGCTAGAATGGAGAAGGAAAGAAGAAGATTTGGTGGCAAAATGGAAGGATTTGGTGGAGAAATTGCTAGGGATTGCTCTCTAGGAATTTGGGAAAGAACAAGAGAGAGAGTGTGGATGAGAATAATGAAATAAACTTGAGCCTATCCTCTCCCAAAGTGGCTGGCCATATGGGGCTATTTGTCCTATTATGCTAAGGTCCAAAATGCCCCCACTAACCTATTCTATGAGTATTAGGAAAGGGCTAATTGGTTGGAGCTAAATTAGTCATTCTAAAGTCTCTAATCACACTAACCTTATCCATAATAATTAGTCTAACCTCTAACTAAAATATTTCTATCATGTGGACTAAAATTAATATCATGTGGGCTATGTCTAACTAGTGTGTGGGTCCCACTAGAGTCAAACTACCCCCGGGTCCCCGTCTCAAGTCGGATTGAGTTGAAATTTGAACCCGACTCAAATAACCCCAAAACAATATCATAAATAATAAAATACTATCAAAATAATTCAAAGAGGTCAAATACAAAAATATTCTTAGGCCAAAAATGACATTAAAATATCATAATCACATGGTTAGGCTCTAGGTCAAACAATCTCTAGGATTTCTCTAGCAAAACGTCAAAACCACAAGTCATTGATTTAAATAATTTTAAAATAATTTAAAATCACCAAATATCATATCATAAATTAAATATCATTATTAAAATAATTATAAATACGAAATTTCAAAATTACCCTTATTTGGAAAACTAGGTGCTACAAGAAAGAAGAATGCTCGCGACTATGGGTCGTCGAGACAAGATCTCAGAGGTGAGACGTATTGAACTTGGCCCTGAAAGATATGATAACACTATAGGTGGAATGATTGTGTGAGACGTCAGTTGAGTCGAGTCTTGCATGGTCATGGACAACCTGTCGATAAGGTAGAGTTTCCTCGAACGGTAGCCCGACGGAAGGGGACCGGTTCTTGAGAAGCATCATTAGCACGTGCTGGATGACCGCACAAGTTAGCGCAGAGGCTTGCCAGCGGGGCTAGCTACCCACCTGGCAAGGGCGGCCGCCTAACAAGCTGAAGGAGTCCAGGATGGCTCTGGGAGTCAGTAACCAAATCATATAGATGAGTCAGCATGGCAGCAAATTCGCGTGTGTGCCTTTGGATTGAGTTGAGTTGTTGAATGTGTGTATAGTTGGAATACAATGTTTGGCCCTAAGATGTGGCATCAACATAGGCGACGTGCTTCGGTACGAGATGTGGCGTCGAGTCTTATGTTGTCGACATATAAGTTGCATGGTTATGGTTGATTTGTTTGAGTTTAAGTCAGAAAACCGCCGCAAAGAAAAGTTGTTTGAGTGACACAAAGATTCACAAGTCTTGATTGGGTCAGTTGGTGATCAAAGTGGCAAGGGCCGCGAGGCGACGATATGGTTGAGTCGCACATAGTTGTGAGGTACGGCACAAAGGATTTGAAGCACGATCACACGATAATAGAGCCTCATCGCGTAGTTGCATCTCTGATTTTGGCCGAAAGGCAAGCACGACTTGATAGGTTAACGTTGTTTGAGTCGACATTATTGTGCAAGCACGGGATGGTCTAAAGACACAAATAGGTAAGGCGTCGGTCACAAACTGATCCTAAGGCAAGAGTAGAAAGACAATACAAAAGGGGACTAAGTTGCACAAAGTAAAGTAAACGTGTTGGTTTTGTATGGATGGGCGAGGAGCTCATTCCACCAGTACAGTTGAGTACTGACATCCACATAGTTTACATGTGCAGGCACAGGTAGAAGCTCGTGGTACGGGGCTCGCTTGGATGCGTCGAGGCATGGAGTTCCTTGGCGACTCGAAGCGTGCAGCCGCATGGAGTGAAGACTTATGCAGGACATAATGTATGGACATCGCCTTCCGAAGTTTTCGCTGGATCAAGACTTGTATTGAGAGATGAGAGAGAGAGCTGAGTGACATTGTAATGTGAGCTTCAGTGAGCATGAGAGACTTGTAATCTTGGCCTTGCGCCCCCAATGTAACCTTTGTTCAATATCAATAAAGAGCTTCTTTTGAGTAACTTGTGTTCGTTCTAATTTTCGCTGCTATTATTTAATATCTCTGCACGGGACTTCTGTGCGACGACCCCGTCGCAGCCGCTGAAATTGGCCGTTATGGAACCCGCCTTGCACGAGCGCAATCTAGACTCGTGCGGCATCACGCCTTAGCGATGACGATCGCTCCTACGGGAGCGGGACGTGACATTGATAGCCCAACGCAACACTTGTCTTAACTTATTCGGGCAACGACTCGACGAGCAAGGGCTACGTCGAGCTACGCATCGAGGGAACGTGCTAGGCACGGGGTCGACTTAAACCACCAAGTTCTCGGGTGCCTAGACTTAAGCCAACAAGCCGTGTAAGACGACTTAACTTGCGTGACGTGCGAAGGCTATGCCAAGCCTTACGGGACAGGACCGTTCATGCTTTGTTAGGCATACATGCGGGCGACGCATATGACTTAGGCTAATTCGAGTGTCGGGACAAATCGACGGGACCGTGCATGCTTTACCAAGCATTCACGCAGGCGACGCCTATGACTTAGGCTATTCCAAGTGTCGGGGCAATTTAGCAACTTAAGCCAACTTCCTTCTCCCAAGCCACGGGATCGAAGGATCGAGTGTCATTTGAAAGCACGCTGAGCCGACTTCTATGAAGACCGTGGGACCATTTTCCATGTTCTAAGACATTCCGACCCGACGGGATTATTCCCTTAGCTATGTGCGTTCGTAGCTTTTAGATTAGCCTACTTGTGCAAGTTGAAAACATGCGAGTTATTAAGTGAAGGCTAAGATGAGGCAAGTTCACCGAAACTACCCTACCTGAGCGAGAAGTCGCCTCGGACGAGCGAGCCTTCGAGCAGCCGTTGCAAGGCTAAGTTCCAACGCCGTCGGCGTTTTGATTCCTCCGATTGACTTTGCGGGACGGGGCACTACACCGGGCAGGCAGTGCGCCGGAGCAGCAGGGACGGGCTCCCACGGGCACAACAACACAGCGGGAGGGGGCAACCTGGCGGGTAGCGTGCGGGCGACGCGGGAGGGCGGTCGACGCGCGCTGGAGGGCGGCGCGGGCGAGAATTGGCACGCGCGGGCGGGCGTGGGCCCGCCCGCTAGCCGACGGCGCGTACGGGCGGCGGCGTGCACAGGGAGCGAGGCGGGGGTGGGGGTTGGGGCAGCTGGGGAGTGTTAGGGGTAGGACTTGGGGAAAAGAGGGAGGGGGTATTTTTTGGAAATGTATTTTTCATGATATCAAATTGGCTATTTTGAAAGTTTAGGATATTAAGTTGCAAAACATGAATAGTTGAGAGTATCAAGTTAAAATTTAGCCAAAAAAAGCTATAATAGTATAATTGTTCTGGAAAGAAAAAAACAATTATTGATAATACAAAATTTAAAACTTTGCATTTTAAATTGATATAGATTAATTAGTTACCTAAAATGTATCTTAAGAAAATATAGATGTATCCTTTGTTCCTAAGCAAGCTAAATGAACAGCAAACTTTGGAAATCAAAATTTGAATATTGAAAATTATCAAATGCATGAATTAATTTTAGGCCTTGTTTGGTTTGTGGAATGGAAGGAAAAGAAAATCAATTTCTTGGCATTTCCTTTCTTTTGAGAAATTGCAATTCTTATTAATTTTTGCTTTTCTACTTTTAAAATGCCAAAAAAATTGGAAAAAAAAGTGAATACTTCAAGGTGGAAAAGTGATTCCTTGCTTAGATGGATGAAATTATTTTTTCTCCTAATTTTTCTTCCATTGAGAATCACTTTCTTTTCCTGCTCAATTCATTTGGTACCAAAACATAGGGCAGTAATCACTTTTTTTTTCCAACTCCATAATTCTGCCAACCAAACGAGGCCAACGTAATAGGATTATTATGGGAAGGAGAAAAACTAATGCTAATCCAAATTCTAAATCTTGATAACAGAAAATTTAAAAATTAATTATTTACTTAAATGTACATTAAAAAATAACAATGGTTTATTTACTGGAAAGCAAAATTTGAAAATAAAAATAATTAATTTTTGGACTTGTCACCCTCATTTTCTGTATTACGTATTTATGCCCGTATTTGATTTTGGCACGTATTTTAATTTTCTCGACTTACGGATTTTGGTTTCTCGTAAATGGATTTTGGACCATGGCTTAGTTTTATTTTGTGGAAGTTGGTTTGGTTTGGTTCATCATGAGTGGAACACTTTAACCTACACTCTCCCCTCAACACAACACAACCACCCTCATTATATCTCCCCTAAACTTTCTCTCTCCTCTTTACTCTCCATTAATTTTTTTCTTCTCCTTCTTTCACACAACTCCCCAACCCATAGGCTAGTGCACCTTGCCATCAAATAAGTACCACTTTTTATTTGTCCATTAGCTAGATTAGGCCATGGAGAACAACTTTAGAACTTGACATTTTGTGATTTGGAGTTTCCTTTGTTCTAGATCTAGGTTTTTACTATTTTCGGATTTACATGGTTTTGATCTATTTAACTTTGATTTTTGTATGTTTTGATGCTTCCATGTGGAAGAGAATTCGATTTTACTCAAGTTAGAACTTTGAAAATCTAGATTTGGTTTTAATTTGGCTAAGTTATGAAGAATTAAAGTTCTTGGTGTTCTTGGACTTGCTCTCGGCCAGGAAGAACAGCCCTCTGCCTTGCGCTTTTTAGCGCATGGCCGATTGCGCACCCCCGACCTATGCTCCTTAGCGCATGGCCGATTGCGCAATCGCTTGGCCAGTGCTTTGCGCTGCGCTGGATTGCGCTGGCGCAAGCTAGCCATGCGCAAGCCAGCCATGTGCAAAGTAACCCCTGCGCAATCGACCATTGTGCAATCCACCCCTGCGCAATCCTCATGTGCGCAATCCATCTGCTGCGCCATTCACTCCTGCGCAGTTGGTACCCTGCGCAGCTCACTCCTGCGCAGTTGGTACCCTGCGCAGCCCACCCTGCGCAGTTGGCCTCCTGGCGCACTTGACTCCTGCGCAATCCAACCCCCTGACCCCTTGCACAAACCATTGGCTCTTGGAGATTTGGTTTTATTTTCTTTAAGCCTGGCTCTTCTATAGTCCTATATATATTGATATTGTATTAGATATTTTACGCCCATTTTATATCCTTACGCCTTTTGTCATGAACTTGATTTTACTTAATATGTTTGGAATGTCTATTGTACATGGCATGGTATGACAAGGACCTAGCATAACACGACAGTGACCCGTAGTGGTGCACTCCTGACATGACCAACCTGACATGACAGTGACCCGTAGTGGTGCACTCCTAACAAGCACCCTGACATGATTTATCTTGATAACTTGATAGTGGCCCGTGGCGGCGCACTCCTGACTTGACTTGACTTGTAACTTGTAATTAACTCGTATAATCAACTTGACACCGTGGGTGTTCCTGCTTGCTTGTTTGTACAATCCACTTGTCTTGTCTTGTATCATGTCTAGGACGCGACTTCCTGGGTACCACGGCCAGGGACTCGCGCTAAATTGGATTAGGCTAATTATTAGATCAAACTAGAACATGGAGAATTCCCAGTCACAGGCAATCTCGTTATCTGGGCGCTTTAATGGACTTGTAGCTTGCCGACGAGTAGAGCACATTTCCAACACACTGTCATGTGTTGCACCCTCTAAATCACCTAAGGGTACATTTGTCTCCCGGGCAATGTACCCACCTATAACTCTCAACCCGCGGAAGGATAACTGGATAGTCTGCAGGGCTTGGGACTGGGAGTTTCTCACTTGCATCTTGTTAGTAATTAGGCTTATGATAACCCTAGTTAGTTAAAGTAGTAAGCCGTAGTACTTGCTTGGCCGATTGTGAATGGATGGTGTCCAGCCTTGTCTAAGTCTTGTCTAGCTCCAGTACCTGCTATCTCCTGAGCATGTTTATTTTACTTATCTTAACGAGACAGTGAGCTATTCAGGCGAAGGGTTACAACCCCGGTCCTTGTCTGGTTTAAGGATTGTAACCTGGCTCCCGGAATGGTTCCGCGTCCCTAGTCATTTATCGCCCTGTGTACCTTACTACTTGTACTTTCTTTTGTTCTTTATGTTCTGATATGCTGGCTTTTATTTTTATTTGTGGCCTCCTTTGTGGCACTTGCTCTTTCTGGGGTTTGACCCAGCTGGTTTTGTGTGGCCAGATTTCGGAGCAGCTCCCGAGGATCTACCAAGCTTCCAGCCCAATGGTGACAACTAGACGGAACCCGGGCCAAGAGTGGGTTTTCCTTTTTGTTTCACCCACTTATATGTAAATTTATTCTTTTGAGGCGTTTAGCCGACGAGCACCTGTTAGCTCGATGCATATTTACTTACTATCTGCCTACGGGCTGTAAACATGATTAACAAATCCTAGGGTTGATCATGTATGACTGAACTCTTGCTAGTCCGATCATTTTGTACGACTAGCTTCATGATCATCCAATATATAATATTTGGGACGCCTTATATATATATATTTGATGCTCTAATATCTTGTAACTCTGTTAATTGCTTGAGATTGAGACAATAGGCTTGACCTTAAGAGACTGCTGGCTTGTAGTAAACCCTCATATCTAGACAGCCGTGACCGTATAGTTGAGATGTATTCTATTTCAATATACGTAGCTGGCTATGTCTGCCCCCGCTCTCCAGTATTCTGGTTCTGGGGCGTGACATGGTTTAAGTGGTGGCCCATACAGGTCTTGGCATTCAAGAAATGTGAGGGTTTACCGAATAGATGTCTCAATCAATATTTCGTCCTTGATCTCTGCTCGTATCTTCAAATCCCTGAGATTCTTGACCTGGTCACACACTTGTATCATTGATCTGTCCTGGTCCTTCCTTACTGTTCCCTATGTCGTCTTCTTCAGCGGTATTACTCCCGGACCTGCCAACCAGCTAGAGGAAGCTCGACAAGCACCCCAGCGCCAGGAAGATCAAGCTCAGCACTCTGGAGTAGCCTCCCGAGTTATGCTTCCCGGAGGCTCGGAACCTCCAGTTCAGGCAGCTCCGCCCGCTCAACCAGCTAGACAGGATGAGGGACCTTTGGTAGGGCTTATCAGAGAACTGCTTGCATCCCAAGATCGTCGAGGCGACGTCTTGCACCAGGAAGTTCATGATGCACTAAACCGAGGAGGTCCCCAAGGGAATCAGGCGGCCAACAGTTTCAAGCGCTTGAACCCTCCCTTCTTTGATGGCAGTGAAGATGCGATTGCCGCGGACGCTTGGCTTCAGGATGTCGAGGTGGTTCTAGAAGCAGCTAGGACACCTGAGAATGAGAAGGTGGCGGTGGTACGCCTACAGTTGTTAGACTTGGCTCGCGATTGGTGGGCAGCTCAGGCCATGGGATTAGCAGCACCAGTCACTTGGGCGACGTTCAGAGAGAGGTTCCAGACAAAGTACTTCGATGCGGTGGCACGGTACGACCTGCAGACCAGATTCACCAACTTGAAGCAAGGAGGCAGGACGGTCGATGGCTATACGACCGAGTTTTCCAGGCTGAGTAGGTTTGCCCCCACTTTGGTGGCGACCGAGTTCGATAGGGCTCAGCGGTTCCAGCAAGGGCTGCACTTAGAGATATTATTGGCTGTGGAGCAGTTCGAGCACCAGACGTTCGATGCAGTGTTGAAGGCAGCAAGGAGGCATGAGTATACCTCCCGGAGAATTGTGGACAGGACCGGAGGCAGGAAGCGGTCCCTCAGTCAGATGCACCAATCATCAGCTCCAGCCCCAGCAGCTAGAAGTTTGACTATTGGAACTCCGAGGCGGGCGGCCTCAGTGACGTCGGTTCAGCATTCAACCCCGACGTTTCCGCAGCAGCAGAAGCAGAAGCAGTCTTCCGCGGTGGGATGTTCGCATTACGGGAAGCCGGGCCATGTAGTGGCAGAGTGTCGTAGGGCACATGGATTGTGCCTGGCTTGTGGAGGAGCAGACCACCAGATAGGGACCTGCCCGAATAGGGGAGGTCCATCATCATCGAACCTTTCTAGTTCTTCGGTGAGAGGACCTGCCCCAGTTCCAGTCCAGCAGCAGCAGCAACAACAGTACCCGAGGCCATTGTTGCCCCAGGCCCAGGCCTTTCAGCAGTAGAACCAGCAGCAGATCACCCAGGCTCCAGCACAGAACCGACAGAGGGGTTTCCAGCAGAGAGGACCCGCAGCTAGAGGTCAGGCTATGATGATGACCATGGAAGAAGAAGTTGCACCAGGTGAGGTAGTGGCAGGTACTATTCTCGTCAACACCTTTCCAGCATCTGTATTATTTGATTCTGGTGCATCGCATTCATTCATGTCTGCACGATTTGCGACACGGATAGGGTTGGAGCCCGAGTCATTATCAGTGAGGCTCAATATACTTACTGGTAATGGTCTTGTGGGAGTAGATCGAGTGTTTTCCTCGTGTCGGATCGTAGTTAGCGGTAGAGAGTTCCCCGCTAGGCTCATAGAGTTCCCTATGGCAGACTATGATGTAGTCCTAGGCATAGATTGGTTGAGGAACCATTATGCTAGGATAGACTGCCATGTTGGCAGAGTTGTCTTTAGTATTCCCGGAGAGCCAGAGTTTTCATTTTCCAGAGGCGCTGTAGAGCCATCCCCTCCAGTATTGCGGACGGCAGTAGCAGCAG
The DNA here is from genome assembly GCA_029216955.1 of Iris pallida. Classification (NCBI taxonomy): domain Eukaryota; kingdom Viridiplantae; phylum Streptophyta; class Magnoliopsida; order Asparagales; family Iridaceae; genus Iris; species Iris pallida. Next base: position 74,899 of record JANAVB010043218.1, read on the forward strand.
TGCAGTTGCCCCGGATAGTTGAAGAGTTTCCAGATGTCTTCCCAGAGGAACTTTCAGGGATGCCACCAGAGCGGGAGATCGAGTTCACCATCGACTTGATTCCCGAGACAGCACCAGTATCAGAGCGAGTCTACAGAATGGCGCCTTCAGAGTTGGAGATTTTGTACAAGATGATTGAAGAACTCAGGACCAAAGGATTCATTCGTGCAAGTGGATCGCCTTGGGGAGCCCCGATGCTTCTTATGAAAAAGAAGGATGGTACGTCCAGGCTATGTGTTGATTATCGTACCTTGAACTCAGTGACAATCAAGAACAGATACCCTCTCCCGAGGATAGATGACTTGTTTGATCAACTCAAGGGGGCTTCAGTTTTCTCGAAGATAGACTTGCGGTCAGGATACCACCAGATCAGAGTCAGAGAGCAGGACATCCCGAAGACGGCGTTCAGATCTAGGTACGGGCATTGGGAGTTTCTAGTTATGCCCTTTGGAGCGACCAATGCGCCGGCAGTGTTCATGGACCTCATAAACCGTATTTTCATGCCTTACTTGGATCAGTTTGTGATAGTGTTCCTTGATGACATCCTAGTCTACAGCAAGAGTGAAGCAGAGCACGAGCAGCATCTCAGAATTGTCCTCCAGATTCTCAGAGAGCACCAGTTGTACGCCAAGTTTAGTAAATGCGAGTTCTGGCTCGATCGCATTTCTTACTTAGGTCACATCATTACCAGAGGAGGAGTGGAAGTGGATCCCCAGAAGATTGTGGCTATCGAGGCATGGCCAGTACCCAGCTCAGTGGCAGAAGTTCGCAGCTTTCTAGGATTGGCCGGCTACTACCGACGGTTCGTCTCTGATTTTGCAAGGATTTCAGCGCCGATGACCCAGTTGACCCACAAGGATGTGCCGTTCGTTTGGATAGCAGAATGTCAGGAATCATTTGAGAAGTTGAAGCGAGGTTTGATAACGGCTCCCATTCTTACCCTTCCAGATGGGACCGGAGGATTCACAGTTTATTGCGACGCTTCGGGCAGAGGATTGGGATGTGTTTTGATGCAGCATGGGAAGGTAATTGCTTATGTGTCATGCCAACTCCGTGATCATGAGAAGAATTACCCGACCCACGACTTGGAGCTAGCAGCAGTAGTGTTTGCACTTAAGTTGTGGAGGCACTACTTGTACGGAGATAGAGTGGAGATATTTACTGATCATAAGAGCCTAAAGTATGTTTTCACCCAGAAGGATCTTAATATGCGGCAGAGAAGATGGCTCGAGCTACTGGTGGACTACGATGTGGATTTGCAGTATCATCCAGGGAAGGCCAACGTTGTAGCAGATGCGTTGAGCCGGAGAGCCGAAGTTTATTTCCTGACGGCGCGACCAGAGTTATTGTCGGATCTTCAGAAGATGGGAATTGAAGTGGTTTTTCCTTCCAATGTGGCCTTGATGGCCAGCCTACAGATTCAGTCCACTATAGTTGAGAGGATCCGGACCGCACAGTTAACAGATTCCAAGATTCAGCGGCTCAGAGCAGAGTGCGAGGCAGGGAGAAGGCCAGAGTTATGTATTCATGAGGATGGTACACTTCGACACGGCACGCATCTTTGTGTACCCAATGGAGATATCAGACAGGAAGTCATGGCAGAGGCTCACAGTTCGCAGTATTCCATCCACCCAGGCAGCACGAAGATGTACAAAGATATTCGTTAACACTTTTGGTAGAATGGTGTGAAGAGGGAGATAGCCCGGTATGTCTCTCGATGTTTGGTCTGCCAACAGGTCAAGGCTGAACATCAGAGGCCAGCTGGACTTCTTCAACCCTTGCCGATCCCAGAATGGAAATAGGAACACATAACCATGGATTTCGTGACTGGGTTACCCAGATCTCCGGCAGGAAGAGATGCTATTTGGGTCATTGTGGACAGGCTTACCAAGGTGGCACACTTTCTTCCATTTAGAGTTGGACAGTCGACGGCACAGCTAGCAGAGATGTATCTCAGGCAGATCGTCAGACTTCACGGAGTGCCAGTCAGCATAGTATCAGACAGGGATACGAGATTCACATCGCACTTCTGGCACAGTCTTCATCAAAGTTTGGGGACTCGTCTCAAGTTCAGCTCAGCGTATCATCCGCAGACAGATGGACAGTCAGAGCGTACTATACAAACTCTCGAAGATATGTTGCGATCGTGTACCCTTGACTTTGGTGGTTCGTGGGAGGATCACCTGCACCTGGTGGAATTCTCGTACAACAATAGTTTCCAGGCCAGTATCCAGATGGCACCCTTCGAGGCTCTGTATGGTAGGAAGTGCAGATCCCCGTTAGCATAGGACGATGTCGGAGAGAGGCAGATGCTCGGTCCAGAACTGATTTCTCAGACGGTTGAAGTGGTCAGGAAAGTCAGAGATCACCTCCGAATTGCTCAGGATCGCCAGCGCCATTGGGCCGATGCTCATCGGCGTCCCTTAGAATTTGCCGTCGGCGACCATGTATTCCTTAGGATCTCGCCTACCTGCGGTGTCATTCGTTTTGGCGTACGGGGAAAGCTTAGTCCTAGGTATATAGGGCCGTTCGATATTCTGGAGCAAGTAGGCGATGTGTCCTATCGTCTCGCTCTCCCGCCGTCGCTAAGTGAGGTACATAATGTATTCCATATGTCCCAATTACGACGGTACATCCCGGACCCGAGCCATATCTTAGATCATTCGGAATTGGTTGTTGGTACCAACCTTTCGTATGAGGAGAGGCCCGTGTCTATATTGGATCGGAGAGAAAAGACGCTCAAGAACAAGACTATTAACTTAGTTCGTGTTGCTTGGGGTCATCACTCTCTAGGTAAGTCAACGTGGGAGCGTGAGGACGACATCCGATCGCGATATCCCTACCTGTTTGACTCATGAGGTATAATGTCTTTCTTATGCCTTACGCTTTCCCTTCCTTGCTTGCATTGTATGATTGAATGATTGAACTGCTTAACGTAGCTTGCCTGTGCTTAGTATAGCTTGTCGTGGCAATCTCTAGCTCCTTGATTAAAATTCCGAGGACGGAATTCTTTGAAGGTGGGTAGAGTTGTCACCCTCATTTCCTGTATTACGTATTTATGCCCGTATTTGATTTTGGTACGTATTTTAATTTTCTTGACTTACGGATTTTGGTTTCTCGTAAATGGGTTTTGGACCATGGCTTGGTTTTATTTTGTGGAAGTTGGTTTGGTTTGGTTCATCATGAGTGGAATACTTTAACCTACACTCTCCCCTCAACACAACACAACCACCCTCATTATATCTCTCCCAAACTTTCTCTCTCCTCTTTACTCTCCATTAATTTTCTTCTTCTCCTTCTTCCACACAACTCCCCAACCCATAGGCAAGTGCACCTTGCCATCAAATAAACACCACTTTTTATTTGTCCATTAGCTAGATTAGGCCATGGAGAACAACTTTAGAACTTGACATTTTGTGATTTGGAGTTTCCTTTGTTCTAGATCTAGGTTTTTACTATTTTCGGATTTACATGGTTTTGATCTATTTAACTTTGATTTTTGTATGTTTTGATGCTTCCATGTGGAAGAGAATTCGATTTTACTCAAGTTAGAACTTTGAAAATCTAGATTTGGTTTTAATTTGGCTAAGTTATGAAGAATTAAAGTTCTTGGTGTTCTTGGACTTGCTCTCGGCCAGGAAGAACAGCCCTCTGCCTTGCACTTTTTAGCACATGGCCGATTGTGCACCCCCGACCTGTGCTCCTTAGTGCATGGCCGATTGCGCAATCGCTTGGCCAGTGCTTTGCGCTGCGCTGGATTGCGCTGGCGCAAGCTAGCCATGCGCAAGCCAGCCATACGCAAAGTAACCCCTGCGCAATCGACCATTGCGCAATCCACCCCTGCGCAATCCTCCTGTGCGCAATCCATCTGCTGCGCCATTCACTCCTGCGCAGTTGGTACCCTGTGCAGCTCACTCCTGCGCAGTTGATACCCTGCGCAGCCCACCCTGCGCAGTTGGCCTCCTGGCGCACTTGACTCCTGCGCAATCCAACCCCCTGACCCCTTGTGCAAACCATTGGCTCTTGGAGATTTGGTTTTATTTTCTTTAAGCCTGGCTCTTCTATAGTCCTATATATATTGATATTGTATTAGATATTTTACGCCCATTTTATATCCTTACGCCTTTTGTCATGAACTTGATTTTACTTAATATGTTTGGAATGTCTATTGTACATGGCATGGTATGACAAGGACCTAGCATAACACGACAGTGACCCGTAGTGGTGCACTCCTGACATGACCAACCTGACATGACAGTGACCCGTAGTGGTGCACTCCTAACAAGCACCCTGACATGATTTATCTTGATAACTTGATAGTGGCCCGTGGCGGCGCACTCCTGACTTGACTTGACTTGTAACTTGTAATTAACTCGTATAATCAACTTGACACCGTGGGTGTTCCTGCTTGCTTGTTTGTACAATCCACTTGTCTTGTCTTGCATCATGTCTAGGACGCGACTTCCTGGGTACCACGGCCAGGGACTCGCGCTAAATTGGATTAGGCTAATTATTAGATCAAACTAGAACATGGAGAATTCCCAGTCACAGGCAATCTCGTTATCTGGGCGCTTTAATGGACTTGTAGCTTGCCGACGAGTAGAGCACATTTCCAGCACACTGTCATGTGTTGCACCCTCTAAGTCACCTAAGGATACATTTGTCTCCCGGGCAATGTACCCACCTATAACTCTCAACCCGCGGAAGGATAACTGGATAGTCTGCAGGGCTTGGGACTGGGAGTTTCTCACTTGCATCTTGTTAGTAATTAGGCTTGTGATAACCCTAGTTAGTTAAAGTAGTAAGCCGTAGTACTTGCTTGGCCGATTGTGAATGGATGGTGTCCAGCCTTGTCTAAGTCTTGTCTAGCTCCAGTACCTGCTATCTCCTGAGCATGTTTGTTTTACTTATCTTAACGAGACAGTGAGCTATTCAGGCGAAGGGTTACAACCCCGGTCCTTGTCTGGTTTAAGGATTGTAACCTGGCTCTCGGAATGGTTCCGCGTCCCTAGTCGTTTATCGCCCTGTGTACCTTACTACTTGTACTTTCTTTTGATCTTTATGTTCTGATATGCTGGCTTTTGTTTTTATTTGTGGCCTCCTTTGTGGCACTTGCTCTTTCTGGGGTTTGACCCAGCTGGTTTTGTGTGGCCAGATTTCGGAGCAGCTCCCGAGGATCTACCAAGCTTCCAGCCCAATGGTGACAACTAGACGGAACCCGGGCCAAGAGTGGGTTTTCCTTTTTGTTTCACCCACTTATATGTAAATTTATTCTTTTGAGGCGTTTAGCCGACGAGCACCTGTTAGCTCGATGCATATTTACTTACTGTCTGCCTACGGGCTGTAAACATGATTAACAAATCCTAGGGTTGATCATGTATGACTAAACTCTTGCTAGTCCCATCATTTTGTACGACTAGCTTCATGATCATCCAATATGTAATATTTGGGACGCCTTATATATATATATTTGATGCTCTAATATCTTGTAACTCTGTTAATTGCTTGAGATTGAGACAATAGGCTTGACCTTAAGAGACTGCTGGCTTGTAGTAAACCCTCATATCTAGACAGCCGTGACCGTATAGTTGAGATGTATTCTATTTCAATATACGTAGCTGGCTATGTCTGCCCCCGCTCTCCAGTATTCTGGTTCTGGGGCGTGACAGGACTGCAAATTAATCAGATGTTTATAAACTAAGCAAGATGGTCTAGTACAGTTCTTAGATAAACGGGTTCAATCATAGAGTCGTTGATTGCAACTTGGCACAACCTTAGAACGAGTTTCAACTGTTTTTGTATAATAAGTATAGTAAGCGTATTATATATATATATATATATATATATATATATATATATATATATATATATATATATATTTTTTTTAATTTTTTATATATATATATATATATATATATATATATATATATATATAATGGGTAATTGTGGTGAACTCGTCTTCATTGAGACTCAAATTTCGACCACTTGGGTCGCATGCATCTTTCTTAACCACTAGGCTAGAGGTCATTTGCATATATATGTGTGTGTGCGCGCGCGCGCGCAAATGACCTCTAACATATATATATATATATATATATATATATATATATATATATATATATATATATATATATATATATATAGGGTAAAGTGCAAAAAATTTCTAGTTAAATATGGGCCTTTTGCACTAAAAGACCCCATACTCTTAAAATTCCCAAAAGTATGAAATATGCTCATTTTGCCCCCAAATGACAATTTTACCCCTCCCTCCCCCCCCTCCTTCTTCGGCTGTGTTCGCCGGCGACGGAGGCGGAGGGGGGGTGTCACGCCCCGCTCCCGTAGGAGCGATCGTCATCGCTAAGGCGTGATGCCGCACTGGCCTAGGTTGCGCCTGTGCAAGGCCAAGTCCAGAAACGGTCGATTTGATGCTAGGCTACAGAGTTGCACAGAGTGTCCCCATTTGCAGCGGAAAGTAAACGAACACACAAGTTGAATACGAAATCAAACTCTTTATTGATATTCAAGAAGTTACAAGCGGCGCTAGGCCGATATTATAAGTCGCTCGAGCTCTCTCTCTCTGAAACATAAAAGGCGTGCCAAGTGGCTTACAAGATGGTATGATTCATGGCGATGTTCCAATACATTATGTCCTGTATAGGGTGTTTCAGCTTCTTGCAACGTCCCAAGGCTCCAGAGTTGGCTCCGCGCCCTAGCACGTTCGATGGAAGCTCCGCACCCGCCAACGTTTTCTGCTTTCTGCAAGCAGACTGTGGGGTTATCAGTACATTGTTATGCACTGGTGGAGAGGCTAGCTCGCCCACAATGCTATCATTACCAAACACGTTCCATTTACTTTTGTGCATCTCTATCATTCATTGTCTTTCTAATCTTGCCTTAGGATCAGTTTTATAGCATGTTGCATAGCCTATCTCGTGTTGCAAAATTCAAGTGTGTGCATGGAAATGAATGCACGACTTACCCATACTTACCGTCCGGCCTTCCCTGTCCAAAGTAAACCAAGTTAGACAACAGTACATATATTTCAATTAGACATGATTCATGAAAGCATTCAGTGTCAAGGGCGTGTTACTGCCTCGGGTTCTAGCGCGTTGTAGGCGTATTCTTTAACTCATTATACAAATATTCTTGATCATGTGGTGTGTTACATTCAAGCCTGTTCAGGAGGTACTTGGTTCATTTAACTTAGACTACTTTGATTTCAATGCAAAGACTTGCACGTAGATTGCCACCAGCAAAGCCCCCTTATTCTATATGCACCGGTCGCTGGCATGACAAGCCATTTGGACATTTCTCCTTGGTATTTCTCAACTTAGCATAGGGTGATGGCTGGTACACCCCGTTAAGTCTCTTGAAATACCCTGCACTTACGTCTCCCGGTGCCCAAGCCCGCACCCAGGCAGCCCGTAAGCCCCGACTTTTTGATTCCGCCTAGACCGGCCACGGTATACACCACCACACAACACCCGTGCCGCAGAATCATTGCATGGACACAGCATTCGCCACCCCTCGCTCGTACCGTTTGTCCACGACCATTTCGTATTATCTTGTCTTTTTACTTAACGGCTATCTCTGCCGTAGGCTAACCCTTAGCCATAATGCGTTATCGACAAGGTTGGCGTCCGTGCAGCGCGGATAGCGAGCCCCGATGCACGTGCCCGTCACACCTGTCGCTAACCATTCTTTCTTTTCTTATCTTTTCTTCATTCTTTCTTTTCTTTCTTTCTTTCACTTGTTCATTCGTTTATCGATTCATTCACGTATTCATTCATTCATTCATTGATTCGTTGATTTATTCATTCAAGCATTACGCAACTCCTCGTACGGGAGTCGCCTTGGCGACCCATCGGTCCCATAGCCTTTCAGTGTCGCTATACTCTACTCGGAACGACTATATTGATAGCCTTCCCGTTCATTGTTGTAAACCATTCATTGTTTCATTGTTGGACGCATAAGGAGCATAAACGTAGGCTTGTGCCGTAGCACGAGCATGGAGCGTGGGCGAGAGTTCTCGTACTTTTCCATGTTCCTTTCCATATTCTATACAAGCATACAAGTTGGGATTATTCCCTTAGCTAGGTGCGTTGAGTCATTTATTAGCATACAAGAGGTTATCGCCTAGCGATTCTCGTGATAGTGTCCGTATTGTTATGTGTCTAGGCTAAGCACAGACGGGTTCATCGGAGCCACCCACCTTAGCGATGTTCGCATCGGCCGAGCGATACTCCGAGTGCGCCTTTGAAAGTCTAAGTCTGGATTCATCTTGACGGGCCAATGCAAGTCTTGCATCGATTCGCATCGATACTTCATCGGGTCGAAGCAACTCTTCGGGTCGACGGCTCATTTTTGAGTCGTTGTACTTGCCGTTTGAATCGGCGTTCCGCTAGGGTGGAGCGGGTTACTACATAATACACCACTCAAAACAAGTCCCGTCCTCGAGACTTCCTGAGTGCAGGTCATCCTACCGTTCCTTAACTCGGATCGTGTGCGCATCTTAGGCAATTTCCTATCGAATGGCTTTATCGTTCGATGGCATCGAACGGTATTCGGTTTCTTTCTAAGTTTCGTGTCGCATACGTTCGATCAATTTTATCGAATGACTTTTTACTCATTTTAGAGTTGATGATACTTATTCAATTGTCGTGTTTCTTTGATTCGGTTGCCATTTCGACGTGTCATGGAACTGGAATGGTTGCACGAGGCACGTTGTAATTTGTCAAATACGAGGGTCGTAGGCTAAGGCAAACTCATTTTCGTTTATCTCGGTCATCGAGATGACTCGATTCGCTTCTCAAGCGTTCTCGTCCATGAAATCAGTATGATTTCCTCTTAGCGGGGTCGACCAAGTCTAAGAAATTCTCGTCAAATTCAAGACCAAGTATTACACTATCGTCGAGCATAACTTCCTATCAATGGTTCAATTCGTTGTACCAAGTTTTACTAGCACGATTTTATGTTCACGACACTCGTTCACTCCCCAAGTCGTGCTAGAACTCATCGTATCACTTGGCCGGATCGTGCACGCATTTCAGGCGTCCCCAAAATACCTGTATTCAGCCTAGCCGCATGATAGAGAATTTGTCATTCTCACTCGAGTCGCATCGTGCACATACTCAGGCGTCCCTAAAATATATGCATGTCATTCGAGTCTCGTGAGTAGGGTTTCCTACTCTAGAGTCATTCAATCCATCCATGCTAATCCTCAAGATCAATCTCTCGATTGTTAACTCTTACGACAGGGCGTCTCGCCTAACCGCTAGGCCACTTCTCAAGGCTAAGTCAATGTCAGGATTGGAATCATAGTTCCCCAACAATAATGCCAACACTGACCCCCAATCCTAGGGTCAAACCAAAGTCGATAATACGGGATTCTCTACCCAAGCTCGCGTCACTCAGATTTCTAAACATCGAGCACGATCACCTAGTTCGCATCAAGACATTCGTTACGCAGCGCAACGAATTTGAATCCGTTCAACTCGTGAAATCGACCCACTTCACGTATCCATTCTAACAAATTCATGTATTCGATCACGAGGTCATCTAGCTCAATAATACGTTCTGCCCCAATCTCACCCGAGTCCGATTATCCACGGTGGTTCATGAATCACCATCCAACGCTCCCGCGGAATAATCATTCCCATCGGAGCGTAACTCTTGTTTGAGTTTAGACTAACTCATTCTCGATACGCGGATTGGACCTACGCAATCCTCAAATTCAATCATCGAACACACTGATTCATTCTCAAGTCACCTTCGCGTTAAACCACAAGTCGAAGCATACGAATTGCCACGCCATGCAAGTGCCGATCACTCCCGCTGTATGAATCACCATACCAGCGCTCACGCGGAGTGATAGCCCTAATCGGCGTGACGCATGTGCGAGGCTAGAGTTGCTGTCACCCACATTTCCTGTATTTCGTATTTGTACTCGTAATTTGATTTTTGGCACGTATTTTATTTTCTCGACTTGCGGATTTTGGTTTCTCGTAAATTGGTTTGGATCATGGCTTGGTTTTATTTTGTGGAGTTGGTTTGGTTTGGTTTGGTTCATCATGAGTGGAACACCATAGCCTATTCTCCACCTCCATTCTATCACAACCACCCTCATTAAAACCTACCAACTTTTTCTCTCTCCTCCATAACTCCATTAATTTCCTACAACTTTTTCTTCTTCCTTCTTCCACACAACTCCCCAACCTATAGGCAAGTGCACCTTGCCAACAAATAAGTACCCAATTTTATTTATCTATTTGATAGATTAGGACATGTAGATCAACATTAGAACTTGGAATTTTGTGATTTGGAGTCTCCATTGTTCTAGATCTAAGTTTGGATTATTTTCGGAAATCCTTGGTTTTGATCTATTAAACTTTGATTTTTATTTGTTTTGATGCTTCCATGTGGAAGAGAATTCAATTTTACTCAAGTTAGAACTTTGAAAATCTAGATTTGGTTTTGATTTGGCTAAGTTATGAAGATTTGAAGTTTTGGTGTTCTTAAGGAGTTCATCTCAGCCTTGGTGAAGGCTCTCGGCCAGTGCTCTTTAGCACTTGACCGTTTGCGCACCCCGGCCTGTGCTCTTTAGCGCATGGCCGATTGCGCATAGGCTCAGCCAGTGCTTTGCGCTGCGCTGGATTGCGCTGGCGCAAGCCAGCCATGCGCAATCCACTCTGCGCAATTTACTCCTGCGCAATTTACTCCTGCGCAGTTCACTGCTGCGTACTTCACTCATACGCCATCTGCCCCTGCTCCCTATGCTCCTGCGCAATCCACCCTGCGCAACTGACCCCTTGCGCAAACCATTGGCTCTTGGAATTTTGGTTTTATTTCTTTAAGCTTGGCTCTCCTATAGTCCTATATATATATTGGTATTTATTTAGATATTTTACGTCCATTTTATATCCTTACGTCTTTTTGTCATGAACTTGATTTTCACTTAATATGTTTGGAATGACTATTGTACACGGCATGGTGTGACAAGGAACTAGCATAACACGACAGTGACCCGTAGTGGTGCACTCTTGACATGACCAACCTGACATGACAGTGACCCGTAGTGGTGCACTCCTGACATGACCAACCTGACATGACAGTGACCCGTAATGGTGCACTCCTGACAGTACCCTGACATGAATTATCTTGATAACTTGATAGTGGCCCGTGGCGGCGCACTCCTGACTTGACTTGACTTGTAACTTGTAACTTGACTCGTATAATCAACTTGACACCGTGGGTGTTCCTGCTTGCTTGCTTGTACAATCCACTTGTCTTGTCTCGCATCATGTCTAGGACGTGACTTCCTGGGTACCACGGCCAGGGACTCGCGCTAAATTGGATTAGGCTAATGATTAGATCAAACTAGAACATGGAGAATTCCCAGTCACAGGCAATCTCGTTATCTGGGCGCTTTAATGGACTTGTAGCTTGCCGACGAGTAGAGCACATTTCCAGCACACTGTCATGTGTCGCACCCTCTAAGTCACCTAAGGGTACATTTGTCTCCCGGGCAATGTACCCACCTATAACTCTCAACCCGCGGAAGGATAACTGGATAGTCTGCAGGGCTTGGGACTAGAATTCTCACTTGCATCTTGTTAGTAATTAGGTTTGTGATAACCCTAGTTAGTTAAAGTAGTAAGCCGTAGTATTTGTTTGGCCGATTGCGAATGGATGGTGTCCAGCCTTGTCTAAGTCTTGTCTAGCCCCTGTACCTGGAACTCTTGATCATGATTGTTTTACTTATCTTAATGATAAATGGGTAGAGACAGTGAGCTATTCAGGCGAAGGGTTACAACCCCGGTCCTTGTCTGGTTTGAGGATTGTAACCTGGCTCCCGGAATGGTTCTACGTCCCTAGTCGTTTATCGCCCTGTGTACTTTACTACTTGTACTTCTTTTATTCTTATGTTCTGATATGCTGGCTTTTGTTCTTATTTGTGGCCTCCTTTGTGGCACTTGCTCTTTCTGGGATTTGACCCAGCTGGTTTTGTGTGGCCAGATTTCGGAGCAGCTCCCGAGGATCTACCGAGCTCCCAGCCCAATGGTGACAACTAGACGGAACCCGGGCCAAGAGTGGGTTTTCCTTTTTGTTTCACCCACTTATATGTAAATTTATTCTTTTGAGGCGTTTAGCCGACGAGCACTTGTTAGCTCGATGCACATTTACTTACTGTCTGCCTACGGGCTTTAAACATGATTAACAAATCCTAGGGTTGATCATGTATGACTGAACTCTTGCTAGTCCTATCATTTTGTACGACTAGCTTCATGATCATCCAATATGTAATATTTGGGACGCCTTATATATATATATTTCATGCTCTAATATCTTGTAACTCTGTTAATTGCTTGAGATTGAGACAATAGGTATGACCTTAAGAGACTGCTGGCTTGTAGTAAACCCTCATATCTAGACAGCCGTGACCGTATAGTTGAGATGTATTCTATTTCAATATACGTAGCTGGCTATGTCTGCCCCCGCTCTCCAGTATTCTGGTTCTGGGGCGTGACATGGTTTAAGTGGTGGCCCATGCAGGTCTTGGCATTCAAGAAATGTGAGGGTTTACCGAATAGATGTCTCAATCAATATTCGTCCTTGATCTCTGCTCGTATCTTCAGATCCCTGAGAATCTCGACCTGATCACATTGCTTGTATCATTGATCTGTCCTGGTCCTTTCCTTATTGTTCCCTATGTCGTCTTCTTCAGCGGCATTACTCCCGGACCTGCCAACCAGCCAGAGGAAGCTCGACAAGCACCCCAGCGCCAATAAGATCAAGCTCAGCACTCTGGAGTAGCCTCCCGAGTTATGCTTCCCGGAGGCTCAGAACCTCCAGTTCAGGCAGCTCCGCCCGTTCAACCAGCTAGACAGGATGAGGGACCTTTGGTAGGGCTTATCAGAGAACTGCTTGCATCCCAAGATCGTCGAGGCGACGCCTTGCACCAGGAAGTTCATGATGCACTAAACCGAGGAGGTCCCCAAGGGAATCAGGCGGCCAACAGTTTCAAGCGCTTGAACCCTCCCTTCTTTGACGGCAGCGAAGATGCGATTGCCGCGGACGCTTGGCTTCAGGATACCGAGGTGGTTCTAGAAGCAGCTAGGACACCTGAGAATGAGAAGGTGGCGGTGGTACGCCTACAGTTGTTAGACTTGGCTCGCGATTGGTAGACAGCTCAGGCCATGGGGTTAGCGGCACCAGTCACTTGGGCGACGTTCAGAGAGAGGTTCCAGACAAAGTACTTCGATGCGGTGGCACGATACGACCTGCAGACCAGATTCACCAACTTGAAGCAAGGAGGCAGGACGGTCGATGGCTATGCATCTGAGTTTTCTAGACTCAGTAGGTTTGCCCCCAACTTGGTGGCGACCGAGTTCGATAGGGCTCAGCGGTTCCAGCAAGGGCTGCACTTAGAGATATTATTGGCGGTGGAGCAGTTCGAGCACCAGACGTTCGATGCAGTGTTGAAGGCAGCAAGGAGGCATGAGTATACCTCCCGGAGAATTGTGGACAAGACCGGAGGCAGGAAGAGGTCCCACAGTCAGACGCACCAATCATCAGCTCCAGCCCCGGCAGCTAGGGGTATAACCATTGGAACTCCGAGGCGGGCGGCCTCAGTGACGTCGGTTCAGCATTCGACCCCGACGTACCCGCAGCAGCAGAAGCAGAAGCAGTCTTCCACGGTGGGATGTTCGCATAGCGGGAAGCCGGGCCATGTAGTGGCAGAGTGTCGTAGGGCACAGGGGTTGTGCCTGGCTTGTGGAGGAGCAAACCACTAGATAGGGACCTGCCCGAATAGGGAAGGTCCATCATCATCCAACCTTTCTAGTTCTTCGGTGAGAGGATAAGCCCTAGTTCCAGTCCAGCAGCAGCAGCAACAGCAGTACCCGAGGCCATTGTTGCCTCAGGCCCAGGCCTTTCAGCAGCAAAACCAGCAGCAGTTCACCCAGGCTCCAGTACAGAACCGACAGAGGGGTTTCCAGCAGAGAGGACCCACAGCTAGAGGTCAGGCTATGATGATGACCATGGAAGAAGAAGTTGCATCAGGTGAGGTAGTGGTAGGTACTATTCTCGTCAACACCTTTCCAGCATCTGTATTATTTGATTCTGGTGCATCGCATTCATTCATGTCTGGCCGATTCGCGACACGGATAGGATTGGAGCCCGAGTCATTATCAGTGAGGCTCAATATACTTACTGGTAATGGTCTTGTGGGAGTAGATCGAGTATTTTCCTCGTGTCGGATCGTAGTTAGCGGTAGAGAGTTCCCCGCTAGGCTCATAGAGTTCCCTATGGCAGACTATGATGTAGTCCTAGGCATGGATTGGTTGAGGAACCATTATGCTAGGATAGACTGCCATGTTGGCAGAGTTGTCTTTAGCATTCCCGGAGAGCCAGAGTTTTCATTTTCCAGAGGCACAGTAGAGCCATCTCCTCCAGTATTGCGGATGGCAGTAGCAGCAGTGCAGTTGCCCCGGATAGTTGAAGAGTTTCCAGATGTCTTCCCAGAGGAACTTCCAAGGATGCCACCAGAGCGGGAGATCGAGTTCACCATCGACTTGATTCCCGGGACAGCACCAGTATCAAAGCGAGTCTACAGAATGGCGCCTTCAGAGTTGGAGATTTTGTACAAGATGATTGAAGAACTTAGGACCAAGGGATTCATTCGTGTAAGTGAATCGCCTTGGGGAGCCCCGATGCTTCTTGTAAAAAAGAAGGATGGTACGTCCAGGCTATGTGTTGATTATCGTACCTTGAACTCAGTGACAATCAAGAACAGATACCCTCTCCCGAGGATAGATGACTTGTTTGATCAACTCAAGGGAGCTTCAGTTTTCTCGAAGATAGACTTGCGGTCAGGATACCACCAGATCAGAGTCAGAGAGCAGGACATCCCGAAGACGGTGTTCAGATCTAGGTACGGGCATTGGAAGTTTCTAGTTATGCCCTTTGGAGCGACCAATATGCCGGCAGTGTTCATGGACCTCATAAACCGTATTTTCATGCCTTACTTGGATCAGTTTGTGATAGTGTTCCTTGATGACATCCTGGTCTACAGCAAGAGTGAAGCAGAGCACGAGCAGCATCTCAGAATTGTCCTCCAGATTCTCAGAGAGCACCAGTTGTACGCCAAGTTCAGTAAATGCGAGTTCTGGCTCGATCGTATTTCTTACTTGGGTCACATCATTACCAGAGGAGGAGTGGAAGTGGATCCCCAGAAGATTGTGGCTATCGAGTCATGGCCAGTACCCAGCTCTGTGGCAGAAGTTCGCAGCTTTCTTGGATTGGCCGGCTACTACCGGCGGTTCGTCTCTAATTTTGCAAGGATTTCAGCGCCGATGACCCAGTTGACCCGCAAGGATGTGCCGTTCGTTTGGACAGCAGAATGTCAGGAATCATTTGAGAAGTTGAAGCGAGGTTTGATAACGGCTCCCATTTTCACCCTTCCAGATGGGATCGGAGGATTCACAGTTTATTGCGACGCTTCAGGCAGAGGATTGGGATGTGTTTTGATGCAGCATGGGAAGGTAATTGCTTATGCGTCACGTCAACTCCGTGATCATGAGAAGAATTACCCGACCCACGACTTGGAGCTAGCAGCAGTAGTGTTTGCACTTAAGTTGTGGAGGCACTACTTGTACGGAGATAGAGTGGAGATCTTTACTGATCATAAGAGCCTGAAGTATGTTTTCACCCAGAAGGATCTTAATATGCGGCAGAGAAGATGGCTCGAGCTACTGGTGGACTACGATGTGGATTTGCAGTATCATCCAGGGAAGGCCAACGTTGTAGCAGATGCGTTGAGCCGGAGAGCCGGAGTTTATTTCCTGACGGCGCAACCAGAGTTATTGTCGGATCTTCAGAAGATGGGAATTGAAGTGGTTCTCCCTTCCAATGTGGCCTTGATGGCCAGCCTACAGATTCAGTCCACCATAGTTGAGAGGATCCGGACAGCACAGTTAGCAGATTCCAAGATTCAGCGGCTCAGAGCAAAGTACGAGGCAGGAAGAAGGCCAGAGTTATGTATTCATGAGGATGGTACACTTCGACACGGCACGCGTCTTTGTGTACCCAGTGGAGATATCAGACAGGAAGTCATGGCAGAGGCTCACAGTTCGCAGTATTCCATCCACCCAGGCAGCACGAAGATGTACAGAGATATTCGTCAACACTTTTGGTGGAATGGTATGAAGAGAGAGATAGCCCGGTATGTCTCTCGATGTTTGGTTTGCCAACAGGTCAAGGCTGAACATCAGAGGCCAGCTGGACTTCTTCAACCCTTGTCGATCCCAGAATGGAAATAGGAACACATAACCATGGATTTCGTGACTGGGTTACCCAGATCTCCGGCAGGCAGAGATGCTATTTGGGTCATTGTAGACAGGCTTACCAAGGTGGCACACTTTCTTTCATTTAGAGTTGGACAGTCGACGGCGCA
Source organism: Iris pallida (assembly GCA_029216955.1). Lineage (NCBI taxonomy): Eukaryota > Viridiplantae > Streptophyta > Magnoliopsida > Asparagales > Iridaceae > Iris > Iris pallida. Next base: position 91,391 of record JANAVB010043218.1, read on the forward strand.
GCTAGCAGAAATATATCTCAGGCAGATCGTCCGACTTCACGGAGTGCTAGTCAGCATAGTATCAGACAGGGATACGAGATTCACATCGTACTTCTGGCGCAGTCTTCATCAAAGTTTGGGACTCGTCTCAAGTTCAGCTCAGCGTATCATCCGCAGACAGATGGGCAGTCAGAGCGTACTATACAAACTCTTGAAGATATGTTGCGGTCGTGTACCCTTGACTTCGGTGGTTCGTGGGAGGATCACCTGCACCTGGTGGAATTCTCGTACAATAATAGTTTTCAGGCCAGTATCCAGATGGCACCCTTTGAGGCTCTGTATGGTTGGAAGTGCAGATCCCCGTTAGCATGGGACGAAGTCGGAGAGAGGCAGATGCTCGGTCCAGAACTGATTTCTCAGACGATTGAAGTGGTCAGGAGAGTCAGAGATCACCTCCGAGTTGCTCAGGATCGCCAGCGCCATTGGGCCGATGCTCATCGGCGTCCCTTAGAATTTGTCCTCGGCGACCATGTATTCCTTAGGATCTCGCCTACCCGCGGCGTCATTCGTTTTGGCGTGCGGGGAAAGCTTAGTCCTAGGTATATAGGGCCGTTCGATATTCTGGAGCGAGTCGGCGATGTGTCCTATCGTCTCGCTCTTCCACCGTCGCTAAGTGAGGTACATGATGTATTCCATGTATCCCAATTAAGACGGTACATCCCGGACCCGAGCCATATCCTAGATCATTCGGAATTGGTTGTTGGTACCAACCTTTCGTATGAGGAGAGGCCCGTGTCTATATTGGACCGGAGAGAAAAGACGCTCAAGAACAAGACTATTAACTTAGTCCGTGTTGCTTGGGGTCATCACTCTCTAGGTGAGTCAACGTGGGAGCGTGAGGACGACATCTGATCGCGATATCCCTACCTGTTTGACTCGTGAGGTATAATGTCTTTCTTATGCCTTACGCTTTCCCTTCCTTGCTTGCATTGTATGATTGTATGATTGAACTGCTTAATGTAGCTTGCCTGTGCTTAGTATAGCTTATCGTGGCAATCTCTAGCTCCTTGATTAAATTCCGAGGACGGAATTCTTTGAAGGTGGGTAGAGTTGTCACCCCCATTTCCTGTATTTCGTATTTGTACTCGTAATTTGATTTTTGGCACGTATTTTATTTTCTCGACTTGCGGATTTTGGTTTCTCGTAAATGGGTTTGGACCATGGCTTGGTTTTATTTTGTGGAATTGGTTTGGTTTGGTTTGGTTCATCATGAGTGGAATACCTTAGCCTATTCTCCACCTCCATTCCATCACAACCACCCTCATTAAAACCCACCAACTTTTTCTCTCTCCTCCATAACTCTATTAATTTCCTACAACTTTTTCTTCTTCCTTCTTCCACACAACTCCCTAACCTATAGGCAAGTTGTCACGACCCGTTACCCAAATTGTTGGGCCGGGCCGAGCCATGTCCAGCCTACGCTTGGTTAAAGCGTAGTAAGCTGTTCTAAGAATAGACAATAAAGGATCTAAGTAGCTAACAGTTCTAAAATCATATTTAAATGTTCATCACAACACAGCATCTATAAGCGAAGGTAAATAAACACAGATTTAATAATACATAACCAAAGTATCTAACTGGAGACAAAGTCCAGTATCCAAATATAAGAACAGACAATGTCTAAGTCTACTAAACACATGAAAGATAACTAAGCAAGGTTTCCCGCTGGGGCCTCTTCTGGAGCTAAGGCCAGGTCCATGGTAAGTAGGGCATGTATCCTCAGGACTATCATCTGTAATATTTTCAACAGGTCCAATCAGGACGGGAACGAGTACAACCCATCTAGAAAACCCAAGTGAATGACAGAGAACTCTAAAGCAGTTATAGACAGTTTTATTGATGAACATGGTAATTTATATTCAGGTGATGGTATAGAGAAACAGTTAAGATACAAGAAAAGAAAGGTAACTAAACAAGAGAAGAATCATGGCAATGATGACGGTAATAAAAGCTAACTGAACTAGAATAACATGTATGAGTCCAGACAGTACAATATAAGTCTAATGTAATCCCAGTGTGAGTCCAGTCCATATAATCCGATACCAGATGATTTCCGATACAAGATAAGTCCAACAGTGATCAATGAATCCAGGGTGAGTCCAACTATGATCTAACAGTGTGTTTTAAAATACCGAGGTCGACATGTAAACGGCTGTAGGTATCAGGCACATCTCTCACTGATCAGGCAAGAGATGGCTATGCTTCCGGTAGATTCCTGTAGGAGATTCCGGATTTGGGGTATGTCTACATGTCTTACTCAATATTTCCTCGCCCAGCAAGTGAATCTAGTACAAGACACAAAAATCGAGATGAGTTCGGCCAAATGATGATTCCAGAAATGATTCCGGAATGATTCCAGTAATTCCAGTAATAGAGATCAGTAAGTAAGGTATGTGTCGCATACATGAATCCAGAAATATCCATACGTGTTGATAGAGAGAATCACATAGAACTAACTAGAACTGAAATACAGTAATTGACAAATAAATAAGAGAACTATCAGAGAATGTACTCGCCTCGAGCAAAGCAAGAATACTAGTACGAAGGTATAGATGTCCGGTATCCTGTCAATAATGATATTCAACTCAGTTCTAAGCTATGATCAACAATATACTAGTGGTGTGACACGACTCTTAACTGGACACTAACTAAGTGGGGACCTAGCATAGAAGTCTAATGTGAAGTGCCACTATACACAAACTAACTTCATGGGGTCTTTACACTAGTGCGGGGTGAGGTCTAATACGACTAAAACACAAAACAACACAAAAAGTTGCAGGTCGTAATTATTCAATAATTAAATCTACTGTACACTATGTTCCAACAATTTTTGAGATAGACAAAAAGCTCAAATATATATAAAATAAAGTATCAAAATGATGCTTGTTATTTATAGAAATTTATACTAATTTTTCTGGGATTTATAAACCCTCATAAATAATTATTAAAAATCAGCAAACATAAATATATTGAAAATGAGTTCTGTTTTCCCATTTTTATAAAATACCAAAAGTATTTATTAAATGCCGAAAAAATTATAATAAATTAGCTAAATTTAACATAGTATTTAAATATAATTTTTCTAAGATTTTTACAGCAATTAAAATATATAAAAAATTCAAAACCAGAAAGTAACAATATCTAGAAAAATAATTAATTATAAATTAAGGATGATACATAAGCAAAAATCTACAGATGTTGTCGGATGATAAAATAAATATCATCAACGTGTCCAGAACGGTCAAATCAGCTAGGATAGCCTACCCATAAGTCCAATTTAGACATAGGGGCAAAATCGTAATTTCGGGTCAAAATGATATCCGCCGTTGGACACACTTTGCACCGAAAAGCGTGTCAGGATAGAAGTCTACAAAACCTAGCAAATTATATGTCCACGAATCCAGAATAACGATACGAACCCAACGGTATATCCGGAATAGGATTCCGATGTGCCGATCTCAAAATGATACGTTGACGCGACACTTGGTATCCGGTTTGCACGGAAATGCGTGCCGGAGCAAATGTCTTCAAAACTCATCAAATTATATGTCAACGAGTCCAGAATGACGATACGAACTCAACGGTATATCCGGAATAGGATTCCGATGAGCCGAACTCAAAGTGACCCGTTGACTCGAAAAGTGGGACCCGCTTTGCACCGAAATACGTGCCAGGGCCCACGTTCTCCAAATCAAACATACTTTATATGAAAACATGCCAGAACGATGCCACGAGTCTACTGGTGGTGTCAGAAATTGAATCCGGAGTCCCGGGTTCAAAAGTGGAATTTTACAAGTGTAAATTAAAGAATTCGGACGGCCAACTTTGGCGTCGAATTCAACCAACCAAACGTGCTTAAAATGAAACGAAATATAAAGGAGACAGGAAGATGGTTATACCAGCTGTGCATCGGAACTGACGGTACGCAAAACGGAGCTGCGACGGCGAAGTTACGAGCTGACGAAGTCGGCTCCACGAAACTGTCCAAAAACAGTTCAATTTAAAACGTCAACTTGGTGGCTAGTTTTGAGGTATCAAACGACAAAATTAACGGACAAAAATTGACAGAAGTGAAGATGGATATACCGAGATTACGACGGAGCAAAAAGTTTGCCGATCCAACGGTCGGATCTCCCGAAAAATGCGTGCGAAGTCGCTGTCCCGAAACACAATTTCTGAAACTTTCCCACGCGCGCGTCGACGGGATTTCGACGTAAATGCACAAATAGCCTATTTGGCTCATCGGAGAAGATGGCGATGGACTCGGGGTGGTCGCCGGGGGGGGCGCGCGCCAGTGGGGGGTCGTCGGTGGCCGGTGGTCGGCCGTGGTGGCGCGCGGCCGGCGGCACGCGCGTTTGCGTGCGTGCGCATGCGCGCTTAGCTGCTGCTGCAGCTTGCTGTTGCAGCTGCCGCTGCATGCTGCTGTTCATGCGCCCGGGGGCAGGTTTGGCCGGGCACGGCGGCGCGGTCGTCGGTGGTGGCGGAGGCCGCGCGGTTGGATGCGGTGGTGCATGGTGGTTTTGGTGAGGGTGGTGGTGTTGATAATGGGGGTGATGGTGTTGAGTAGGAGGATGAGAGGGAGGATGTGGTGTTGTGGTGGTGTTGCTCATGGTGGTGGTGTACGTGAGGGTGGGGAGTTGGCCGAGTGAGAGGGAGAGAGTTGGAGATGAGTGTTTTTTGTATGTGTGTGTGTTTAATACAAAGAGAGAGAGAGTGTGTGTGTATAAATATGATAGAGAAAGAGAATAGATATTTGAGAGAGAAGAAGAGAGAGAGGTCGGTTGGGGGGGGGAAGTGTGTGCTGGTAGAGAGAGGGGAGGGGTAAGGTGGAAAGTGAGAGAGTTATGATTATATATATATATATGTATATAGAAAGAGAGAGAGAGAGAGAGAGAGAAAGAATGAGAGAGATATTTAGAGAGAGGGAGAGAGAAAATATAGAGAGAGAGGTGTTCGGCCAGGAATAGGGGGGAGGGGGTGAGGTGTGTGTTTATGTATTAATGGGAGAGAGAGAATTAGATATATATATATATATATATATATATATATATATATATATATATATATATATATATATATATATATATATATATATATATACACATGAGATATTTAAGATATTTAATAAATAGAGAGAGAAGGAAATATTTTCGAAATAGGAAAAATAGGAAAATCTTGTGGGGTATTTGGGCAGTCATGAGAGAACAACAGGGAGCTTGGGTTCGGGTTCGGTCGAGCCGGGTTGGGTCAAAATCGAACCGGGTGCAATAATCGAATTAAAAGTAGGAATTTATCATCATGGGTAAATAAATAATATGCGGGGACTCCAATAAATGGGACACAAGTTTCATGCGGGTAGTAGGCTTCGTGTGGGCCACGTCCATACTTTGGATCGACTAGATTGGGTCGATGTCGGGTCCCGAAATTAAATTGGAAATTAAATCAGGTTTCACGGTAGATAATTAATCGGCCTAAATTGACCCGGAAGTTGTGCGAAAAAAATGAAGCACAAAATAAAGTGTCTGAGTGGGACACGAAGGTCATGGGTGGAGAGCGTCTCGAGTAGATCATTCATGGAAAGTTGGTTCTGAGGAAAACGACTGGTCTCGTGCTCCTAAATTAAAAGTCACGGCAACGTGTAAACGACGATCAAAATAAAAGTGGGAATAATTATTGAATGATTAATCGGTCTAAGTTGACCCAAACTTGCGCGATACAAAAAGAGCACAAGGGAACGAGTTCAAGTGGGACACGATATATCAACAGGAAGATAATCTTGCCTACTTCAAAACCCATGAAGAGAGTTTACAGAGATTGGCATCCCTGACGCTCCAGAAGTCAAAGTCACGGAAAGGCACATTAATGATCTAAACAATTAAGTAAATAAAATATTTATCGATAATAATTCATTCAGAAAAATAAAAATAAATCCTGAAATTCAGGGGGCTTACACAAGTGCACCTTGCCAACAAATAAGCACCCAATTTTATTTGTCCATTTGATAGATTAGGACATGTAGATCAACATTAGAACTTGGAATTTTGTGATTTGGAGTCTCCATTGTTCTAGATCTAAGTTTAGATTATTTTCGAAAATCCTTGGTTTTGATCTATTAAACTTTGATTTTTGTTCGTTTTGATGCTTCCATGTGGAAGAGAATTCAATTTTACTCAAGTTAGAACTTTGAAAATCTAGATTTGGTTTTGATTTGGCTAAGTTATGAAGATTTGAAGTTTTGGTGTTCTTAAGGAGTTCATCTCAGCCTTGGTGAAGGATCTCGGCCAGTGCTCTTTAGCACTTGACCGTTTGCGCACCCCGACCTGTGCTCTTTAGCGCATGGCCGATTGCGCATAGGCTCAGCAAGTGCTTTGCGCTGCGCTGGATTGCGCTGGCGCAAGCTAGCCATGCGCAAGCCAGCTATGCGCAAGCCAACCATGCGCAATCCACTCTGCGCAATTTACTACTGCGCAATTTACTCCTGTGCAATTTACTCCTGCGCAGTTCACTCCTGCGCACTTCACTCATGCGCCATCTGCCCCTGCTCCCTATGCTCCTGCACAATCCACCCTGCGCAACTGACCCCTTGCGCAAACCATTGGCTCTTGGAATTTTTGTTTTATTTTTTTAAGCTTGGCTCTTCTATAGTCCTATATATATATTGGTATTTATTTAGATATTTTACGTCCATTTTATATCCTTACGTCTTTTTGTCATGAACTTGATTTTTACTTAATATGTTTGGAATGACTATTGTACACGGCATGGTGTGACAAGGAACTAGCATAACACGACAGTGACCCGTAGTAGTGCACTCCTGACATGACCAACCTGACATGACCAACCTGACATGACAGTGACCCGTAATGGTGCACTCCTGACAGTACCCTGACATGAATTATCTTGATAACTTGATAGTGGCCCGTGGCGGCGCACTCCTGACTTGACTTGACTTATAACTTGTAACTTGACTCGTATAATCAACTTGACACCGTGGGTGTTCCTGCTTGCTTGCTTGTACAATCCACTTGTCTTGTCTCGCATCATGTCTAGGACGTGACTTCCTGGGTACCACGGCCAGGGACTCGCGCTAAATTGGATTAGGCTAATGATTAGATCAAACTAGAACATGGAGAATTCCCAGTCACAGGCAATCTTGTTATCTGGGCGCTTAATGGACTTGTAGCTTGCCGACGAGTAGAGCACATTTCCAGCACACTGTCATGTGTTGCACCCTCTAAGTCACCTAAGGGTACATTTGTCTCCCGGGCAATGTACCCACCTATAACTCTCAACCCGCGGAAGAATAACTGGATAGTCTGCAGGGCTTGGGACTGGAATTCTCACTTGCATCTTGTTAGTAATTAGGTTTGTGATAACCCTAGTTAGTTAAAGTAGTAAGCCGTAGTATTTGTTTGGCCGATTGCGAATGGATGGTGTCCAGCCTTGTCTAAGTCTTGTCTAGCCCCTGTACTTGGAACTCTTGATCATGATTGTTTTACTTATCTTAACGATAAATGGGTAGAGACAGTGAGCTATTCAGGCGAAGGGTTACAACCCCGGTCCTTGTCTGGTTTAAGGATTGTAACCAGGCTCCCGGAATGGTTCTACGTCCCTAGTCGTTTATCGCCCTGTGTACTTTACTACTTGTACTTCTTTTATTCTTATGTTCTGATATGCTGGCTTTTGTTCTTATTTGTGGCCTCCTTTGTGGCACTTGCACTTTCTGGGGTTTGACCCAGCAGGTTTTGTGTGGCCAGATTTCGGAGCAGCTCCGAGGATCTACCGAGCTCCCAGTCCAATGGTGACAACTAGACGGAACCCGGGCCAAGAGTGGGTTTTCCTTTTTATTTCACCCACTTATATGTAAATTTATTCTTTTGAGGCGTTTAGCCGACGAGCACCTGTTAGCTCGATGCACATTTACTTACTGTCTGCCTACGGGCTGTAAACATGATTAACAAATCCTAGGGTTGATCATGTATGACTGAACTCTTGCTAGTCCCATCATTTTGTACGACTAGCTTCATGATCATCCAATATGTAATATTTGGGACGCCTTATATATATATATTTGATGCTCTAATATCTTATAACTCTGTTAATTGCTTGAGATTGAGACAATAGGCTTGACCTTAAGAGACTGCTGGCTTGTAGTAAACCCTCATATCTAGACAGCCGTGACCGTATAGTTGAGATGTATTCTATTTCAATATACGTAGCTGGCTATGTCTGCCCCCGCTCTCCAGTATTCTGGTTCTGGGGCGTGACAGTTGCGCTCGCATAAGACAAGAACGTCAACGTTGTGGTTGTCAACGAAGCAAATCCAAGCATTTCATTTTCTATCCAAGCCAAGATCGATAGTCCATTTATATTTCGTTCAAGTAAAAAATCTTCGAGCCAAATCTATCTTTTCCTCGACACATTTATAACATTTCAAGTATAGCGTCCAACGGAACAATAACATTTGCATGACCGTCATTTGCCGAGTCAGAGTGCCCACGAGTTATCGCATATCGTTCTTTGATACGCCTCAATACCATCGACGATATGCGTAACCTGACGATCTTCCTTTGCAACCAATTTCGAGTCATGCGACTGATGCTATTGTCCGAGTTGGATGATCCACAATTTCCTCGATATTCAAGATCAAGTTTGATCGCTATTCCTCAAGCTAGTTTCAAGATCGTTGTCCAAACTCAAGTCACAATTTATTTGAATCCATCCAAAATTGTACGCGCGATCCTCTAAGTTTCCTCGATCAAGTCCATTCATTTTCATTCATCGTTCCGACCCATTTTCTAGCTCGCGTTGTCCATTGACAAGTTGTCCAGCGACATCTCGTTCGGGACTTTTGAAGTCACGCCCAACTAAGCGTGACGCGTTCTAAGGCTTTGCGCGATCGCATCGCCTCGCCGACGTACTCGTACGATCCGTAAATACTTTAGTCTCGCTCGAACAATTTCTATGACGTCCATACACCACTCAGGGTTCGAGCCACTCGTCTAGTCGTCGACATTCATTCTTGTTCTTCTCCGAACCTATCACATACACCACTCGGATTCAAGCCATCCTATTTAGTCCTCAATCACGTTCGCGTCATGCGCTAAGACATCCTTTAGATTCGTTCGACGGATCTCTTGCGTAATCACATCACGTCGCCTCGACGTACTAAGTCGTTCGTACTATCCTCAAAATCCAATAACTCTTCCGTGTACGCCTAAGCGTTAGTTTGATAGCGTTCCTATTGATATACACTCTAAGTGTATCTCCGTTCCCGACCGAGCGGTACTTGATATCGCTCGCAACCCGATTGCACCCAAGAGTCGAGGTGCGCGACGCGCGGACTAAGTTGTACCGCTTAACCATCCCGTACGGACTACATTCAAGTTTGCACGCTCACTTATTCTCGTTCGCAACTTGTTTGCACCAAAGAGTCTAGGTACGCGATACTCCGCACAACTTAGCCAAAAGGCTGCGTGCATGACCATCCCGTTCGAACTATACTTTGGTCTCGTGTACTCATTTGCTGTCATCAGCATACGCTTATTCAAGCACGCCTCGCGTTCGCTAACTCTTAGCATCGATTCCGTCCAACTCAAGTTCATCGTGGTTTGGCACAAAGGCCTTCACCTATCAAGTCCGTCGTAGTGGCACAAAGGCCTTCGCCTATTGGTCCCGATCACCCGAGTACTTATACTAGCTTTCGAAAATATTAGACTTATTGTATGGAACATCCTAAGGCACAACGAGAGAGAGAGAGCGCACACTTCTTTTGTAACCAACCGAGCTTTCAAAACTGAGAAAATCGAAATAAAATCCAAGGACGTGAAGCCGTGCTCTGATACCAATCTGTCATGCCCCGCTCCCGTAGGAGCGATCGTCCTCGCTAAGGCGTGATGCCGCACGGGCCTAGGTTGCGCCCGTACAAGGCCAAGTCCAGAAACGGCCGATTTGATGCTAGGCCACAGAGTTGCACAGAGTGTCCCCATTTGCAGCAAAAAGTAAACGAACACACAAGTTGAATACGAAATCAAACTCTTTATTGATATTCAAGAAGTTACAAGCGGCGCTAGGCCGATATTACAAGTCGCTCGAGCTCTCTCTCTCTCTGAAACATAAAAGGCGTGCCAAGTGGCTTACAAGATGGTATGATTCATGGCGATGTTCCAATACATTATGTCCTGTATAGGGTGTTTCAGCTTCTTGCAACGTCCCAAGGCTCCAGAGTTGGCTCCGCGCCCTAGCACGTTCGATGGAAGCTCCGCACCCGCCGACGTTTCCTGCTTCCTGCAAGCAGACTGTGGGGTTATCAGTACATTATTATGCACTGGTGGGGAGGCTAGCTCGCCCACAATGCTATCATTACCAAACATGTTCTATTTACTTTTGTGCATCTCTATCATTCATTGTCTTTCTAATCTTGCCTTAGGATCAGTTTCATAGCATGTTGCATAGCCTATCTCGTGTTGCAAAATTCAAGTGTGTGCATGGAAATGAATGCACGACTTACCCATACTTACCGTCCGGCCTTCCCTGTCCAAAGTAAACCAAGTTAGACAACAGTACATATATTTCAATTAGACATGATTCATGAAAGCATTCAGTGTCAAGGGCGTGTTACTGCCTCGGGTTCTAGCGCGTCGTAGGCGTATTCTTTAACTCATTATACAAGTATTCTTGATCATGTGGTGTGTTACATTCAAGCCTGTTCAGGAGGTACTTGGTTCATTTAACTTAGACTACTTTGATTTCAATGCAAAGACTTGCACGTGGATTGCCACCAGCAAAGCTCCCTTATTCTATATGCACCGGTGGCTGGCATGACAAGCCATTTGGACATTTCTCCTTGGTATTTCTCAACTTAGCATAGGGTGATGGCTGGTACACCCCGTTAAGTCTCTTGAAATACCCTGCACTTACGTCTTCCGGTGCCCAAGCTCGCACCCAGGCAGCCCGTAAGCCCCGACTTTTTGATTCTGCCTAGGCCGGCCACGGTATACACCACCATACAACACCCGTGCCGCAGAATTATTGCACGGACACAGCATTCGCCACCCCTCGCTCGTGCCGTTTGTCCACGACCATTTCGTATTATCTTATCTTTTTACTTAACGGCTATCTCCGTCGTAGGCTAACCCTTAGCCATAATGCGTTATCGACCAGGTTGGCGTCCGTGCAGCGCGGGTAGCGAGCCCCGATGCACGTGCCCGTCACACCTGTCGCTAACCATTCTTTCTTTTCTTCATTCTTTCTTTTCTTTCTTTCTTTCACTTGTTTATTCGTTTATCGATTCATTCACGTATTCATTCATTCATTCATTGATTCGTTGATTTATTCATTCAAGCATTACGCAACTCCTCGTACGGGAGTCGCCTTGGCGACCCATCGGTCCCATAGCCTTTCAGTGTCGCTATACTCTACTCGGAACGACTATATTGATAGCCTTCCCGTTCATTGTTGTAAACCATTCATTGTTTCATTGTTGGACGCATAAGGAGCATAAACGTAGGCTTGTGCCGTAGCACGAGCATGGAGCGCGGGCAAGAGTTCTCGTACTTTTCCATGTTCCTTTCCATATTCTATACAAGCATACAAGTTGGGATTATTCCCTTAGCTAGGTGCGTTGAGTCATTTATTAGCATGCAAGAGGTTATCGCCTAGCGATTCTCGTGATAGTGTCCGTATTGTTGTGTGTCTAGGCTAAGCACAGACGGGTTCATCGGAGCCACCCACCTTAGCGATGTTCGCATCGGCCGAGCGATACTCCGAGTGCGCGTTTGAAAGTCTAAGTCTGGATTCATCTTGACGGGCCAATGCAAGTCTTGCATCGATTCGCATCGATACTTTATCGGGTCGAAGCAACTCTTCGGGTCGACGGCTCGTTTTTGAGTCGTTGCACTTGCCGTTTGAATCGGCGTTCCGCTAGGGCGGAGCGGGTTACTACAGGGGGGGTCTGGGCCGGCGAGGGAGCGGGGGGGTCGGGGCCGGCGAGGGAGCGGGGGGAGCGGGTCGGGGCCGGCGAGGGAGCGGGGGGATCGGGGCCGGCGAAGGAGGAGGAGGGGGGGTCGAAGCCGGCAAGGGAGGAGGAGGGGAGTGGGGTCGGGGGAGCGCTCGCCGGCGAGGAGGGTGGGGCTGGGGGCTCGCCGGTGAGGGGGGGATCGGGGGGGGGTCAGGGGGGCTGGGGGATCGCCGGCGGGGGGTGGTCGGGGGGGCTGGGGGATCGCCGGCGATGGGCGGGGTTGGGGGCTCGCCGGCGCCGGCGCTGTGAGACTCGTCTCACAGTATCGGTATTTATATACGGATACGTATTTTGTAGTGTATTTCGTATTTTCTTGATTTTTGTAAATGCTTTAAAAAAAATTTCCTAAACTTATAGATCTTCTTCTTGGCCGGCATACCGCCAGTATACCGGAGTATACCGACGGCATATCGTCCAGACAAATTTTTCATATTTTAGACATTTTCGATTTCAGATATTTTTACGAATAGTGTTTCGGATATTTTCGTAAATAGTGTTTAGATATTTTCGTGAATAGTATTTTGGATATTTTCGTGAATAGTGTTTAGATATTTTCGTGAATAGTGTAGATGCACTCTATTATCCAATGGACATTTGGTTTTGTTTGAATGGCCATGATTGACCTAGATTTTCACATGGATCATGATCCAACGGCTAAGATTAATTCCCCCTTCTATATATACCATTTCACTTTCTCTCTCCTCTCTCTTTTCATTCTCTTCACTCTCTCTTCATTTCTTTTTCCCTTCTCTCCCCCTTGGAGCTTGCCAAGAGCTTGGCCTTGAGACCTTGGGTGTGGTGTCTAACCCCCTAGGAGGAGGAGTAGAAGATTAGGCTTGGAGCTTAACCTAGGCAAGTACATCTTGCCAAATCTATGAACCATATTATTTTGTTGTCATTTTTGTTTTCCTTGGTATTAAATGCTTAGAATTTTCCTAAACTCATTTTGTAAATATGTTTTCCTTATGATTCTCGTATATATGCATGTTTCCAAAATTTGTTTAAGCAAGGTTATGATTTTCTGTTAAAACCCAATATGGACTTAGTAGAAAACTTGGTATCAAGAGTGATACTAGTGTTACCATCATGTATCTTGATCACATATACATATATGAGGCCCTCACCTAGTTTGTATATCATGGATTTTGAGTTTGGTGGCAATCGGAACCTGTTTCGGTGTCCCGAGAACCTCTGTTTGGGAGTATTTTGAGGTATTGATCTATCAAATGTTTTGATTTATGAAAACTAATACTTCCACGTTATAGGAAATTCAATTCTATTCAATTTTGACTTTTGAAAATCCGAATTTCGATTTAAAACGAAGTTTTTATGGCCGAAACAAGTTTTGAGTTCAAAAATCAACTTTCTGTGACGGTTCGGAAAATCCGTCGGAAATCCGCGGAAATCCGTCGGAAAATCCGAACTTGCACCACAAAACTTGCTGTTTCAATCCGGAAAATCCGCCGGAAATCCGCAGTAATCCGCCGGATAATCCGGTTAGGCTATTTTTGTCTGTTTTTGTCCGTTTCTGCCCATTTTTGTCCGTTTTTGATATTTTCTTCGATTGTAATGATTTCTTAACATGATTAGATGATCTTGCTTAGTTAGAGAATGATTGTACACCCTATATAAACTTGATACTAGCACACGTTCAATCATTTTCTATGAGATGTACATAACTTTAATTATTGTTTCCCACATGCCATGATATGTCTTTTGATAGATTCTTTCTTACAAGCTATGATAATTGTTGCCATGTCCTTCTTGCCTACTTGATAGTGACCCGTCGTGTGCACTCTTGAACATGTCTTTTTCTTGCTTACATGATAGTGGCCTGTCATGGCGCACTCTTGATTCTAGTACATGTCTAGCTTCTTGATAGTGGCCGTCGTAGCGCACTCTTGCCTTGATATTGTCATGTCTTGTTGTGGCTTGTTGTGGTGCACAATCTTGTTTTGTCTTGTCCAGTCTTGCATGTCTCAGTCTAGGATGGATTCTGCGGAATGCCACACCCGGAATCCAATAAAAATGTTAAGGACTAAACAACTAGCTTGAATACTTAGATCATTGAGAATTTCCCAGTTACCTGTTGCCCCTTTGGTCTTGGCATTATATATATATACATGGGATTTGGAGCTATCTGTCATGATGAGCACTCTTCCAGCACACCGTCGAGTGGGGCACCTCTTTAGGACACATGTATCTTACTGCAGTATGTCTGCTATACTTCTTTTCTTTGCTTGGACCACTCAGTAGTAGCAGGCAGGTGCTGGACTTGGAATTCTCAGACTTGTATTTGTTGTAATTATTGTGACAACCCTAGTTAGCTAAAGTATCAAGCCGTAATCATTGCTTGGCCGTGATTGATGGATGGAGTCCATTCTTGTCTAGTCTAGTCTTGCTCCAGTTTTATCTTATTAGTACTTAGCTTTCTGTCATTCCTTACATGCTATTCTTCCTACTACATGCTCTCGGCTTCACCACATGATCACTGCTCCAGTTACATAACATGCTCACATCTCCCGTCTACTTAATATGCTCACATGTCCCGTCTACTTAACATGCTCACATGTCCCATTTACTTAACGCTCACATGTCTAGTTTATCTTTCATGTTCACATGCTTCCTTTTCCTTACATGTACACAGTTTATATTACATCACATGTCCTTTACTTTATGCTACATGTTGTTTTACTTATTGTCCTTCTATTCTCGGAATAATGCATTGGTAGTGCACGAGTCTCGATTAGTACTTACTCATCTCTCTCCTATCCATTGCTATGATTTGCATGCTGGTTTTAGTTCATAGTTGGCTTCCTTTGTGGTACTTGCTATTGGGGGTCTGACCCCACTGGTTTTGTTTGGCCAGATCTGATAGAAAAGCTCGGAGGATCTTTCGTACCTTTCACTCGTTGGTGATTACCCAGAGCACCAGAGTACCTTAGTGGGTTTTCTATTTCATTCTCCCACTAGTTATGTACATTATTCTTTTGTGGCGTTTAGCCTCCGAGCACGTGTTTAGCTCGTGTTTTGGACTTGACATTTAGCCTACGGCCAGAACATGATTTGCATATTCTAGACTATAGCTAAGCTTATCATGTATGACTATTACTCTTGCTAGTCTTCGCTCTGTATTACTAGCTTCATGATCATTGATATATGATAGTTTGGGACGCTTTACTATTTTATATTCCAGTTGATCTTACTTCTTGTACTTTACATATCTGCCTGTGATTGAGATACCTAGATTGCTTGACCTAGGATCGACTGTTGGCTTGTAGTAGTAACCCCCATCTATACAGCTTATACGTTGTTTCGGAGTACTGGAGTACTTTGGTATACGTAGCTGGCCTGGTCCGTCCCTACTTGCCAGTATTCTGGTTCTGGGGCGTGACATAGGTTTTAGTGGTGGCCCATGCAGGTCTGATTTATCAGATAGTGGGGATTACTGTTTAGATATCTCAGTCATAATTCCTTTTTGATATCCTTCTGTTATTCTATATCTCTGATTCTTTAACCTGATATCTGCCTTGATCGTTGATCCTTCCTGTTCTCTCGATTTAATCCTTGTGTCCTTTAACTTTCAAGGATACAGTTCTTAATCCTTCTGATCATCTTATTCGGGTTTGCCGATGGCAGTCAGCAATCTTCTGTTAGGCCAGTTATGGAGGATCAGTTTTAGCATTCAGGGGCAGTGTTCAGAGTTGACCCGAGGGCAGAGGTGTCAGTTCAGCCTGATCCAGCAGGGTCAGTCCTGTCAGAGTCCAGCTTCACGGCTACCCGGCAGTCCAGCAGTATATGGCTCATGTACCGGTTCAGCACCAGCAGGTTAGAGCAGCAGTTCTGAGACGTGGGCAGGCAGAGTTTGGTATGTTAGAGCAGGTTTTGGCCGAGGGCGATTATGTTGTAGGTATTGTCCTATTCTGCTTCCACTATTATTTATCTCTTGGGTTACGCATATTTGGCGAGTTTCTCGTCCTACTCTTCTGTCTTCGTAGTCGAGGCATGTGATAACTTCATTGGTATCGACTACGAAGATACGTCCTAGGTAGAGTCATGTCTTGGATTAAGTCATTGGTACGGCTTTTTGAGACTTGACTTTTATCTAAGTTGTGGAGTCAGGTAGGCCTGCTCCTACTTAACTGACTCAGGAGACATATTTATTCATATGCTCCATCCCTTCTGATTATAGTTGTGTTATTGCTTACGCATTTACTTATATTACTGTTGTCTTTATCTTACCAACATGCCATGCTTTGTTTTGATTGATATGATTTTCCAGCTCTTTGATTTGGTTTTCATGCTTGACTAGATTTAGGAAATTCCGAAGACGGAATTTATTTTAAGTTGTGGAGAGTTGTGAGACTCGTCTCACAGTATCGGTATTTATATACGGATACGTATTTTGTAGTGTATTTCGATTTTCTTGATTTTCGTAAATGCTTTAAAAAAAATTTCCTAAACTTATAGATCTTCTTCTTGGCCGGCATACCGCCAGTATACCGGAGATACCGACGGCATATCGTCCAGACAAATTTTTCATATTTTAGATATTTTCGATTTCAGATATTTTCATGAATAGTGTTTCGGATTTTCGTAAATAGTGTTTAGATTTTCGTGAATAGTGTTTTGGATATTTCGTGAATAGTGTTTAGATATTTTCGTGAATAGTGTAGATGCACTCTATTATCCAATGGACATTTGGTTTTGTTGAATGGCCATGATTGACCTAGATTTTCACATGGATCATGATCCAACGGCTAAGATTAATTCCCCCTTCTATATATACCATTTCACTTTCTCTCTCCTCTCTCTTCATTCTCTTCACTCTCTCTTCATTTCTTCTTCCCTTCTCTCCCCTTGGAGCTTGCCAAGAGCTTGGCCTTGAGACCTTGGGTGTGGTGTCTAACCCCCTAGGAGGAGGAGTAGAAGATTAGGCTTGGAGCTTAACCTAGGCAAGTACATCTTGCCAAATCTATGAACCATATTATTTTGTTGTCATTTTTGTTTTCCTTGGTATTAAATGCTTAGAATTTTCCTAAACTCATTTTGTAAAATATGTTTTCCTTATGATTCTCGATATATGCATGTTTCCAAAATTTTTTAAGCAAGGTTATGATTTTCTGTTAAAATCCAATATGGACTTAGTAGAAAACTTGGTATCAAGAGTGATACTAGTGTTACCATCATGTATCTTGATCACATATACATATATGAGGCCCTCACCTAATTTGTATATCATGGATTTTGAGTTTGGTGGCAATCGGAACCTGTTTCGGTGTCCTGAGAACCTCTGTTTGGGAGTATTTGAGGTATTGATCTATCAAATGTTTTGATTTATGAAAACTAATACTTCCATGTTGTAGAAAATTCAATTCTATTCAATTTTGACTTTTGAAAATCCGAATTTCGATTTAAAACGAAGTTTTTATGGCCGAAACAAGTTTTGAGTTCAAAAATCAACTTTCTGTGACGGTTCGGAAAATCCGTCAGAAATCCGCGGAAATCCGTGGGAAAATCCGAACTTGCACACAAAACTTGCTGTTTCAATCCGGAAAATCCGCCGGAAATCCGCAGTAATCCGCCGGATAATCCGGTTAGGCTATTTTTGTCTGTTTTTGTCCGTTTCTGCCCATTTTTGTCCGTTTTTGATATTTTCTTCGATTGTAATGATTTCTTAACATGATTAGATGATCTTGCTTAGTTAGAATGATTGTACACCCTATATAAACTTGATACTAGCACACGTTCAATCATTTTCTATGAGATGTACATAACTTTAATTATTGTTTCCCACATGCCATGATATGTCTTTTGATAGATTCTTTCTTACAAGCTATGATAATTGTTGCCATGTCCTTCTTGCCTACTTGATAGTGACCCGTCGTGGTGCACTCTTGAACATGTCTTTTTCTTGCTTACATGATAGTGGCCTGTCATGGCGCACTCTTGATTCTAGTACATGTCTAGCTTCTTGATAGTGGCTCGTCGTAGCGCACTCTTGCCTTGATATTGTCATGTGTTGTGGTTATTGTGGTGCACAATCTTGTTTGTCTTGTCCAGTCTTGCATGTCTCATGTCTAGGATGGATTCTGCGGAATGCCACACCCGGAATCCAACAAGAAAATGTTAAGGACTAAACAACTAGCTTGAATACTTAGATCATTGAGAATTCCCAGTTACCTATTGCCCCTTTGGTCTTGGCATTATATATATATACATGGGATTTGGAGCTATCTGTCATGATGAGCACTCTTCCAGCACACGTCGAGTGGGGCACCTCTTTATGACACATGTATCTTACTGCAGTTGTCTGCTATACTTCTTTTCTTTTGGCTTGGACCACTCAGGTAGTAGCAGGCAGGTGGGACTTGGAATTCTCAGACTTGCATTTGTTAGTAATTAGGATTGTGACAACCCTAGTTAGCTAAAGTATCAAGCCGAATCATTGCTTGGCCGTGATTGATGGATGGAGTCCATTCTTGTCTAGTCTAGTCTTGCTCCAGTTTATCTTATTATGTACTTAGCTTTCTGTCATTCCTTACATGCTATTCTTCCTACTACATGCTCGGCTTCACCACATGATCACATGCTCCAGTTACAACATGCTCACATGTCCCGTCTACTTAACATGCTCACATGTCCCGTCTACTTAACTGCTCACATGTCCCATTTACTTAACATGCTCACATGTCTAGTTTATCTTTCATGTTCACATGCTTCCTTTTCCTTACATGTACACAGTTTACATTACATCACATGTCCTTTACTTTATGCTACATGTTGTTTTACTTATTGTCCTTCTATTCTCGGAATAAGTGCATTAGTAGTGCACGAGTCTCGATTAGTACTACTCATCTCTCTCTCTATCCATTGCTATGATTTGCATGCTGGTTTTAGTTCATAGTTTGGCTTCCTTTGTGGTACTTGCTATTGGGGTCTGACCCCAGGTTTTGTTTGGCCAGATCTGATAGAAAAGCCCGGAGGATCTTTCGTACCTTTCACTCGTTGGTGATTACCCAGAGCACCAGAGTACCTTAGTGGGTTTTCTATTTCATTCTCCCACTAGTTATGTACATTATTCTTTTGTGGCGTTTAGCCTCCGAGCACGTGTTTAGCTCGTGTTTTGGACTTGACATTTAGCCTACGGGCCAGAACATGATTTGCATATTCTAGACTATAGCTAGAGCTTATCATGTATGACTATTACTCTTGCTAGTCTTCACTCTGTATTACTAGCTTCATGATCATTGTATATGATAGTTTGGGACGCTTTACTATTTATATTCCAGTTGATTACTTCTTGTACTTTACATATGCCTGTGATTGAGATACCTAGGATTGCTTGACCTAGGATCGACTGTTGGCTTGTAGTAGTAACCTCCATCTATACAGCTTATACGTTGTTTCGGAGTACTGGAGTACTTTGGTATACGTAGCTGGCCTGGTCCGTCCTACTTGCCAGTATTCTGGTTCTGGGGCGTGACAGGCGCCGCCGGATGGGGGGGGAGGGGCATTTTTGGTATAAATTTTTTAAAATTTGGCTGGAGGGGCCTAATCGAGCGGATATATAATCTAAGGAGGGGTAAACAGACAAAAAATTCTAAAAGGTCTTTTAGTGCAAAAGGCACATATTTAACGAGGGGTTTTTTGCACTTTACCCTATATATATATTATATATATATATGTATGTATAATATATATATTGAAAGAAGGTAATTGTGGCTAATGCTCCCACTAGGAATCGATCTCCTGAGTATATATATATATATATATATATATATATATATATATATATATGTATGTATATATATATATATATTGAAAGAAGGTAATTGTGGCTAATGCTCCCACTAGGAATCGATCTCCTGACCACTCAGACCACATGTCTCACCATATATATATATACTCCAAAAATAAATTCGGAAGTGTTGTCCCCAAACTTTTTTATAATTGTGTTTTTCGGAATTATAATTCTGGATCCGCTATTGCTACTGGTCACTAAATGTTTATGTTGGACAATTTTTTTTTTTAAAAATAGTGATACTAAAAATTGATATAATTAAGATTAAAAAAAAATTAGGCATAAAACGAGAAGAATTATATATGCATTCATGACTGACTTATAAATGGTTCCATCCATCAATATCCATTGACAATATGAGCAACACCAAGATTCTCTACATGCCTTTGGCAAAATTGACTTGTAGGTTCTGTGCTCTATTCATTTGTCCCACCAAGGAACGGGACAGTCCAACTCCCTGTCACCTAAAAGCAGTTCCATGAGTTTGCCAACCTGAAAAAGGTTTGGCACGTGATAATGACATAACAAGTGAGGGGAGGGGGTCATTCCTTGGTTCAATGGATTTGGGGCTGAAATTTGAGAATTTTATATATTTAAAGTCAAATAGATGGACTCTATGTTTGGTTGAATCTTGAATTTGGACTTAGCCAGGTGGGGGTAATAATTACTTTTTAAACCCGAAACCAGAAGTTTGAGGCTATTCCACATCTTCCACTTCAATTTAAAATTGGAAAGAAAAAAAAAAACTGAATTTGTTTTTTAATAATTTTTTTTTATAATAAATAGTTAATTAACACAAATCGACAATTATAATTTAATTAAGAAAAACTTAATTAATATTCAATCAACATTTTAAATACAAATTTTTATTCTTAATTAATATAAATATGTTGTTAGGATATTTAATTAACATAATTTATCAATTATTATAACTACAAAATTTAAAATATAATACTAGACGGTAATTATAAATTTAACTAGATAATGAATTAATGTGTACAATTATAATATATTAATAAATTAATATTAAAATTAATTAATTACATTTTCAAGTTATAGTTAAGTAACAAACTATTTTTTCCGCACTAATCATACGTACATAGTAACTATGATTACTAGTTGACCAAACTATTTTGTTAATCAGATAGTTAATAAATTTGTTAATCATGATAATTATGATCACGATAAACCTTAATATTAGATGATTAATAACTTTAAAAATTATAATATTTAATTAGTTAACCATAATTATATTTTGTAAATATCTATTGTTTATATTGATAGTTGACCATAATATTTTTCTCGTAAATACATCCTGTTATCCAATAAAGATTTGGATTATGTCCACTTCCAAAGCCAAATTTTAAGTTTACCAAACAGTTTTGGTACAAATTCTAAAACTGGAAATTGCTGAGAAACCCAATTTCGGGGTGAACTTTTATGAAATGCCCACCGCTGGATGAGTTTTATGAAATACCCAGAATTATGTATTTTCACGTTAAATATTCCAAGATTCCCTTTTAGATGCCACCCGATGGAAACTGCTATTTTTATAATACCGAAACTACCCCTCCGCGCGAATTGGTCATCTATATGTATTTGAATTCAAAAACTCAGATCTGGATTGCGATTTTCTTCTTCTTCACGGGGAATCTGAATTCCATTGTTCTCATCTTCAGCAGAGATCGCAAAGATCGTTTATAGTTCGGTGTGCTTTCTTCAGTCGAACTCAGATCATCGCTCATCATCATCATCACCATCATCATCATCTTCATCGTGGAGACATTTGAACTTTTTCGACGATTAGGTCAATTGTGGAGAGAAGATCTTTCTTCTACTTTTCTATAAGAATTATCATCGTTTTGAAAGAAGAATGAAACTCTTTATTCCTGACAAAAATTTCTAAAAAAATATATTCTCCGTGTTAAAACCACGGAGAATGACCATTCTCCACCACGAAGAATGACCATTCTCCGTGCTAAAATGACGGATAATGACTTCTCCATTTTAAAAACAACGGAGAATGGCATTCTCCGTGTTAAAAACCACGAGAACGACAATTTTATATGGGTTTTAACACGGAGAATGCATTCTCCGTGGTAAAGTGACGGAGAATGGCCATTCTCCGTCATTTTTTACGGAGAATAGCTATTCTCCGTGGTTTTAACACGGAGAATGGTCATTCTCTGTCTTTTTCAATACGGAGAATGACCATTCTCCTCCATGTTAACACGAGATTGGTCATCCGTGTTAATATCACGGAGAATGACCATTCTCCGTGTCGAAAAAGACGGAGAATGACCATTCTCCGTTGTAAAAAATGACGGAGAATGTTCATTCTCCGTGTAAAGATCACGGAGAATGATTATTATCCGTGTTAATATCACGGAGAATGACCATTCTCCGTGAAATTGACGGAGAATGGCCATTCTCCGTCATTTTAGTATGGAGAATAGCTATTCTCCGTGGTTTTAACACGGAGAATGGTCATTCTCCGTCTTTTTCAATACGGAGAATGACCATGCTCCTCTACGTTAACACGAGATTGGTCATTCTCCGTGTTAATATCACGGAGAATGATCATTCTCTGTGTCGAAAAGAGAGAATGACCATTCTTCGTTGTAAAAAATGGCGAAGAATGTCCATTCTCCATGTAAAGATCACGGAGAATGATTATTATCCGTGTTAATATCACGGAGATGACCATTCTCCGTGATTTTACCACGAAGAATGGCAATTCTTCGTGGTTTTGACACGGATAATGACCATTCTCCATCATTTAGTACGGAGAATAGCCATTCTCCGTCATTTAGTACGGAGAATAACTATTCTCCTGCGTTTTAACACTAGAAATGACCATTCTTCGTGATTTTACCACGGAGAATGGCGAGTTGAAAGTTTGGAAAGCCATAACTTTTGACTGGGAGATCGAAAAGAAGTCCGGTTTGTCGCAAAATGAGCGTATTTCCGAGGAGCCTGAAAGTAACAGATTTTTCGTTAGACGGACTTTCGAAATTTAGAATCGCAAAAAAATGATGTTTTGACCTCCGTTTTGACATGAAAAATTTTTGGAGAAGAAAACCTAGATTCGAAAGTGAGCAGCGTATCGAAGAAGAGGAAAAATAGAAAGTGAGCAGCGTAACGAAGAAGATGAAGAATCGAAATCTTTTTTTTTTTGAAGAATATGTTTCGCGGGTGCTTTGAATAAATTAGAAGGGTAAAAGGGTCATTTGGAACCCGCTTTGGATAAGTTTCTCTAATTCTGGGCACGCGATGAAAGTTTTTTTAGCGGTGGGTTTTCATGAATTTTTTTACTTTTTGGGTATTTCATAAATTTCCCCACTCTAAAACTATAAATTCAATTTGACCAAAAACTAAATCCAACCCACTTTATAGTGTTACCAAACAAGCCCGTAATATTTGTCTGAAATAGCAACCGTTGGATCGTGTTTAGATCATCTAATCTTAACCGTTGATTTGAAACATTCAAATTGATTAGAACGAACCATTCAAATCAACGATTAAGATTATATATATATATATATATATATTAATATATATATAATAGCAAATGACCTCTAGCCTAGTGGTTAAGAGAGATGCATGCGGCCTAAGTGGTCGGGAGTTCGAGCCTCAGTGGAGGCGAGTTCGCCACAAGTACCCATTACTTCAAATATATATATATATATATATATATATATATATATATATATATATATATATATATATATATAACGTAGTCAAAGACGTAAGTCGCACTCAATACACAAATGGTCCATATCGTCCGACACACAAGGCGTACTTAAGGCGCGCGTCTGAGCGAAGGAGACGCAAAGTAAAAAAAGAATAAAAATAACATAATAAATTAATATTGTAAGAAATAAAATCAAATAATATATAAAATAAAAATGTTAAAATATAGCCAAGTGAAATATCAGAGCAGCAGTATCAATTAACAGAGCTAACAAGAATTTGTATTCACCCAACCACTTTTAGTAGTTTTAGTTTCACAAACACAGACAAGACACGTCTAGGCGCATCTTTTCCAGGTTGTTCCTTGCAAAAAGGCACGTTTCGTTTAGTGAGATGCAAGACGTAGTTGCTATATTGTTGTAAGATACATTTATATATATATATATATATATATATTATATATATATATATATATATATATATATATATGAGGAAGGATCAAGATTCCCACACTTTTTGCATCCCCATGCATTCCCATGTTCACATCCGTTGGATGTGCTTTAAGTCATCTAATCTTAACCGTTGATTTACCAATGGTTAAGATTAGATGACTTAAAACACATCCAACGAATGTGAACATGGGAATACAAAATGTGGGGATGCCTATCCTTCCTATATATATATATATATATATATTATTATATATTTAAACTTGCTGATGGTTTATGTAGGAAAATAAGGGTGTTACTTTTTATCCATGTAGGCTAGTAGATTCCGAGAGCTGTGGGTTTCGATGAGGACGATCACTAGAACGAAGTTGCCAGCCAGAAGCAGGAGACACGCACAGGCCTGGCACTGTTTCAAATGGCATCATTGATCACATCAGATGACGAGAAGAACGAGCACGAGGGATGGGATGAAGTCCGCCACCTATACTTCATGGTGGTGACTGGTGAGTCATGTACACCTTCATCGAAAGCTGAGCGACTTTGGAGCTTCAAAGAGCAGTAGTCCGTAATAAGTGTCAATAGTTTATGTAGAAAATAAAAGTGTAGGGAGATGTTGGTATAATTAGTTTAAAAGTAATGCTATTCGTATTTCTAAATTATTTTTCTAATAATATTTTTTTTATATGACAGCTGATGTAGCTATTAAATAATATTATATGTCATTTAACATGATCAATAATATAGTAAATTTTAACAAAAAAGTTAATGATTCAATTTTATCCATATTAATTTAATAATATAATTAATGTTAATATTATATTAATTAATGTTAATATTAATATTATTGTTATATTAACGATAATATTAATTTTAATGTTATTGTTAACATTAACTTTAATATTAATGTTAATTTTAAAATTGTCACGTCAGCTGTCACATCAACATATTACGTCAGCTGCCACGTAAGGAGGGATGGTTTGGAGGTACAAATAGCATTATTCTTAGTTTAAAGAGACTTTTTGACTTGCATCCTACTTGTTAATAAGAATTTGTACTTATATCCCACTTTTAATTTTATTTGACTTACATCCCACTTTTTGTCACGAAAAATATTTTTCGGGACAAAATGAATATTTTTCGTGATAAAATAAATACTTTTCGTGACAAAAAGTGGGATAAGTCTAAAAAAAATTAAAAGGGGGATACAAGTACAAATTCATTAACAAGTGTGATGAAAGTAAAAAAATTCATACTTTAAAAAGAAGTGATTCGTATAATATAAAATAAAGAGGTAGTTAATAGAATTAATTTTTTAAACCCATATTATCCAACACAGATCCATCTTCTACTATATAAAGAGGTTTGAAAATAGCTCAAAAGTAAGCCGTCTAAGTCGTATGAATATCATCAACCATTTAAATAAAGTAAAAATTAAAAAAAAAAATAGCTACCTAAATATTCCATTAATTATTTTTTAAAATTAACTAAATATTTAACTAGCTAATATTATATATTTATAACTAAACAGTCTAACTCAAGTGATTGAGATAGGAGGTAATTTTTTTGGTTTTGATTGTTTGAGTTTCAAGTTCTAAATTTTATAATTTTTCATAATAAATTTATATTTAATATATTTTTCGCACGTTCATTACTAGTGTTGTATATAGTTAGTAGTGTTTGTCCAAAAGCTTTTTCCTCCGAGTCGTAGTGGGGGCCTATGGGAGGTTGGATCTCTACTGGGTGGCGATTTTGCCCTAATACCCTCTACCTAGCCGGGTACCCTGCACCCTCAGGTGCCCACGGGTACCTCTACCCTTCGAGGGCAAGTCCTACCCTTACCCTCTTGGAATTAGGGTAGGGTAAGGTTTTATTCTGTTACCCTAGTGCAATTACCCGGGTACCCGCCCTACCCGCCCTACCTCTGCCCTGTAACCCTACCCTGAACCCTACCCTACCCTGAATCACTACCCTACCCACTATCCGTTAACCCTAACCTTACCACTAGCCGTCTAGGCTCTAGCCCCCTCCTGTAAATCTGTGCTTTGTAATTTTGTATAGTCCCACTGCCATAGTATTACTACTACTTGTAGTTTTTGTAATTAGTACTTAGGATTATGAGAACTACATGGTGCTTGATCCTAAGGAGTCAGGTCTAGCCCCCACCTTGGGTATGTAGGCAGCCCAGGTTCTACTATATAACTGGGTTCAGCGCCTTTAGTAAAAAAAATATCTCCCTATTATTTCTTGTTAAGTTGTTATAATTTTTGAATGCTGTCAAAATCTGAAAAAAATGAAATGGAAAGAAAAAATATCTCCCCATGTTTAGTAGCAAAAATTTGATTTTCAAAGTTAAAAAAATGAATGGCAAGGGTAATACCCTTACCCTCCCTACCCTGACCCTCAGCTACCCTGTGAGGGTAAAGGGCAAGGACGGGTAATGGGTATTGATTTTTTGGAAGAGGGCTACCCTACCCTACCCTCATGACTCCCCTAGGGTATCAAAAAAGGTCAATACCCTACCCTACCCTGCCCTCTTCTTGCCCTTACCCTACCCATCGCCAGCCCTAATCTCTACTACGAAATAAGGGAATTAAGAATCTGAGACGAACTGACCCATGAAAGTTTGTATGGCCGTCAATATAGGGGTAAACATTATTTAATTTTGGACCAAAAATTGAACCAAGTCGAATTCGAATAAGAGATTCGATTAAAAAAAAAACCGGTTTAATTACATTTTGAAAATTTTAAAGTTTGTTACTCGATTTCGATTTCGGTTGACGAGTTGAAGATCCATGTTAATCTGTGTCACGATCCGATCTCAAATTATTTGGTCGAATCGGATCATGTCCAGCCTGCACCGTTGTGAGACGACGGCAGTAAGCTGTTCTATATGCAGGTATTCAACACAACATCTATACATTTGTCACAACTCAATATACGAAAATTTTAAAACTTTTATTCAACATTTGAAAAGTACAACTGGAAATGAAAGAACTGAAATAAAGTGCTGAATTTAAAAGTCTACAAAACTCCAAAAATAATAAAACTAAAAAATTGGAAACGACTAGCAGCGGTCGGCTCGTCAGCCTCAGGTCCTGCGTCCTCCAAGGGGGACTCCGGCAACACCACAGGGTACAAAACCGGGTCATAGTAGCTATTGCACAATAGCTCAGCATCCTCAATGTCACCTAAAAATGTTGTCTCCAGTCAGGAGGGAGCAAGTACGAATATGTATCTCATATTTCAAGTAATGAGCTCCTAAACAAGCTCCTAAATGAGCTAGTTCACAAGCTCTTAAATGAGCTCCTAAACAAGCTCATAAACGAGCCAGCTTGCGAGCTTAAACGAGCCGAGTACTTCTAAGCTTGAGCTTGGCTCGTTTATTAAACGAGCTCGAAAATGAAGCTTGAGCTCAGCTTGTTTACTAACGAACCGAGCTCAAACGAGCTTTTATCGAGCCGAGCTTCGAGCAGCTTGCGAACGACTTGGCTCATTTGCACCTACATATAGGTCTTATTATTTTTGCTTATTGCTTGATGAAATTGTATTTTCATAGCTATATTATATATATATATATATATATATAATATATATATATATATATCTATATATAAATATATATAATATATAATATATATATATATATATATATAAATTGTTTATCTATTTATATATTATTATTTTCTTTTTTTCCTTCCAAATTTAATTCCAAAATTATTTATTTTATTTAATATTTTCTTTTTCCCAAAATCAAAAAAAAAATTTACTACTTGCCCTTATGCAAATGTCAATTTTACATTTTTTATAAGTAGATTAAGTGTCAACCATGCAGGAGGAATTGTCACATGGCATTCTCTCCCCATGACAAGGCTTTAGGGGCAATGGGTAATTTCAAGAGAACCCATTCTTTTATATGACTAGAAGCTGGAGAATGAAAAATTTCATTCTAACTTCAAGCTCATACCAGGTACTCACTCATTCTCCTCTCCTTTTTCTTCTTCCTTCTTCCATTCATTCTTACTTTTATCAATAAACCCCCCCTTAGCTACTGCTGCTTCCCCTTAGCTACTGCTGCTGTCGCTTAGCTGCTGCTGCCGCGCGGCTGCTTGTGCTGCTGTTGCTGGCGCTGCCGCCGGCCGGCCAGCCAGCCCCTCCCTCTCTTCATCATCATCACCAACTTCTTCTTCATTCTTCTTCCTCTTCATCCTCCTTCCTTCCTTTTCTCAATTTCCTTCCAAAAATATTTCTAGGTTTTGAGATTAACCCAATTTCCAAATTTGTGCCCTAGGTGCTGAATTAGAGCTTTAGGAAGAACTTTTCTCTAGAAAGCATACTCTAAGAGCAAGGCTCAAGGCAAACCCTCTCTCCTTCCACCTCTTAAATCTTTCCATGTTCATTTTATTGTTCTTGTATTGGCATGATAATTCTATGTATATTCTGAATATATATATATATATATATATATAATATATATATATATATATATATATATATATATATAATTATATATATATTATATTGTAACACCCATATAATATATATATATATTGTAACACCCATATTCTGAATACGTATTTGTCAAGCTTGCATGTATTTCAGACCTGTATTTATTTTCTCGAATTTTGGCATGTACTTGTAATTGGCTTGACTTGCAGATTTTGATTCTCGTAATTGGGTTTTTACCTGGCTTGGTTTATTTTGTGGAGGAGAATTGGTTTGATTTGGTTTGGTTTAACATGCATTGGAACACCTTAGCATATGTTCAACCCTCATTCCACCACAACCCACCCTCTTTATTATCCCCACCTAACACTCTCTCTCCTCATTACTTCCCTCCATTAATTTTTTCTTCTTCCTTCCTCTACACAACACTCCACCCATAGGCAAGTGCACCTTGCCACCACATGAGAACCACTTTTTATTTGTTCATTAGCTAGATTAGGCCACGGTGATCAACATTAGTGCTTGACATTTTGTGATTTGGAGTCTCCATTGTTCTAGATCTAGGTTTTAACTATTTTTGGATTTACATGGTTTTGATCTATTTTGGTTGGATTTTGTGGGTTTTGATGCTTCCATGTGGAAGAGAATTCAATTTTACTCAAGTTAGACCTTTGAAAATCTAGATTTGATTTTGATTTGACCAAGATATGAAGATTTGAACTTTGGTGTTCTTGAAGAGTTCCTCTCGGCCTGGGTAGTAGACTGCAGCCTGCGCTCTTTAGCGCAGTGCTGGACTGCGCATCCTCCTCTCGGCCTGCGCTTTTAGCGCAGCGCCGACCGGCAGCTTGCCCCATGGTGAACTGTGCTCAACCCAAGCGCGCAGGGACTCTTGCGCAGTCTGCTCTTGTACAGTCTGCTCATGCGCAGTCCGCTCATGCGCAATCTGACCCATGCGCCATCCATCCCCGTGCAGCCCTGGCCGCTGCCCGATTGCGTGTACGCCCTGCGCCATTGGCGCTGCGCCATCTGACCCTGCGCAATTGACCCCTGCGCACTTGGCTCCATGCGCACTTGGCCCTAGGTGCCACCCAACCCTGAGCCCTGTACCCCTGCGCACTTGGCACCCTGCAGCAGCTGACACCCTGCGCAATCCAACCCCTGACCTCTTGCGCAACCCATTGGCTCTTGAAGTTTTGGTTTTATTTCTTTAAGCTTGGCTTCTCTTTTGTGGATTGGATTTTGGGATCTGTTCCACACAGCACGACTGTCTTGACCCAACACGACCTGACACGATTTCAGTAGTAATTGCTATGACTAGTACGGTTTTTCAGGGTTTTCTGTGAGTTATGATCCTGGTACTTTTGATTTCTTGGATAGTGACACGAAGGGGGTACACTCTTGACTTGTAACCTGTGATTCATGATTAATTTCTGTAACCTGTAACTTGATAGTGGCCCGTGGCGGCGCACTCTTGACTTGTAACTTGCAACTCGACTTGTAACTTTACTTGACTTGACTTGACTTGACTAGATGCTGTTGCGACGGCTAACTTGACTCGTATAATCAACTTGACACGTGGGTGTTCCTGCTTGCTTGATTGTGCAATCCATTGTCTTGTCTTGCATCATGTCTAGGACGTGACTCCTGGTTCCCACGGTCAGGGATTCATACTGAATATGGATTAGGCTAATGACTACATCAAACTATAGTTCATGGAGAATTTTCAGTCACAGGCAATCTCGTTATCTGGGCGCTCTTAATTGGACTTGTAGCTTGCCGACGAGTAGAGCACATTTCCAGCGCACTGTCATGTGTTGCACCTTCTAAGTCACCTAAGGGTATATCGTCTCCGGGGCGATGTACCCAACATACTCTCAACCCGCGGAAGGATAACTAGATGGTCTGCAGGGCTTGGGACTGGAAAATTCTCATTGCATCTTGTTAGTAATTAGGCTTGTGATAACCCTAGTTAGTTAAAAAAGTAAGCCGTAGTAATTGCTGGCCGCTTGTGAATGAATGATGTCTAGCCCTGTCTAAGTCTTGTCTAGTCCCTGTACCCTGGTACTCTTGAACTTGACTGTTTTACTTATTATTAAACAATAAATGGGTGGAGACCGCGTGCTATTCAGGCGAAGGGTTACAACCTCGGTCCTTGTCTGGTTAAGGGTTGTAACCTGGCTCCGGAATGGTCCACGTCACTAGTCGTTTATTGTCCTGTTGCACCTTTATTTACTTGTACCTTCTTCTATTTCTTTTCTTATGTTCTGATATGCTGGTTTGTTTTATTTCGTGGCCTCCTTGGGCACTTGCTCTTTTGGGGTTTGACCCAGCTGGTTTTTGTGTGGCCAGATTTCGGAGCAGCTCACGAGGATCTTCCGAACCTCCAGCCGATGGTGGCGACTAGAAGGAACCCGGGCTACGAGTGGTTTTCTTTTGTTTCGCTCACTCTATTGTAAAGTTATTTCTTTTGAGGCGTTTAGCCGACGAGCACCTGTTTAGCTCGATTGCATTACTTACTGTCTGCCTACGGGCTGTAACATGATTGAAGATTCTAGGGTTGATCATGTATGACTAAACTTTGTAGTCCTTGCATTTTGTATGACTAGCTCATGATCAGCTGATATGTAATATTTGGGACGCCTTTTATTGTATATTTGGTGATCAAACATCTTGTAACTATATATTGCTTGAGATTGAGACAGTAGGCTTGACCTTAAGGACTGTTGGCTTGTAGTAAACCCTCATATCTAGACAGCCGTGACCGTATAGCGAGATGGACTTCATTTCAATATACGTACTGGCTATGTTCGCCCCGCTCTCCAGTATTCTGGTTCGGGGGCGTGACATATATATATATATATATATATATTATATATATATATTATATATATATATATAACCAATATTTATGATAATGGTGAGGTTGATTTTAGGGATAACTTGGTAGCAAGTGTTAATGAATATATGTATACCCTTAAGCATGATTTTGGGACACAAAGGGACCTCTACATGAAACGTTTACTATATTATATATATAGATATTATATATATATAGATATATATATATATATATATAATATATAATATATATATTAAAAAATATATATATATACATATATATATGGAATGTGTCAATAATTCTTGCTTAATTATAAGTATTAAATATAACCACCTTGTATGTCATCACATAAATAGATTGCAAGTATCATGGTCTAATCCACTACTAGCATGAAACACAAGATATTAAGGGACATCTTAAATGACTTTGTGATAGGAATGATCGTTATGTATTATTGCGAAATGTTCGAATCTGTCCGAATTGTTATTTATGCTTAAAACACCCTTTTAATCATGAAAACATGGTTTCGCTTGATAATTTGACTACCAGTCTACGGATAGCTACGTGCTAACTTCACATGTCTTAAATTACTTTTCTAATATATTCTTGATGAGTTAAATGCAGTACCTAGTCAATAGTAGTTCCCTAAAATCATTATATTACTAAACAAAAACTCAATTATTGCCTTGACTTGCTTAGCATTTTTGTAAAGTCTTGCAAACCAAGAATAATTGCAGGCTTCCTGCTTGCTAAGGTAAGAAAATTTATTTTGCATAGCTTATTTTAAATGCGTGGTCCGGGTTGAGGGTTGCTCCACCGAAGGGGTCGGCATACCGGTTATAATATATATATATATATAATATATATATCTATATTATATATATATATATAATATATATATATATTATATATATATATATATATATATAATATATATATATTGCGTGTTGCCGGTGTTGAGGGTTGCCACCGAAGGGGTCGGCGTACCGGTTATATATATATATATATATATATATATATATATATATATATATATATATATATATATATATATATATATATATATATTACGTGTTGTCGGTGTTGAGGGCTGCTCCACCGAAGGGGTCGGCGTACCCGGTTATATATATATATATTGCGTGTTGCCGGTGTTGAGGGTTTGCTCCACCGAAGGGGTCGACGTACCCGGTTATATATATATATATTGCGTGTTGCCGGTGTTGAGGGTTGCTCCACCGAAGGGGTCGACGTACCCGGTTATATATATATTTTATATATATTTTTTATATATATATTGTTTTTTTTATATATAAATATATATATATATATATATATATATATATATATATATATATATATATATATTTGAGGGTTGCTCCACCGAAGGGGTCGGCGTGCTCATATGATTATTCTTTGTGTTTATTGTTCTGAAAATATTTTCGGGTCAGTAAATACAAAGGAGACTCTTCCGAAATTTTTAAGAATTTCCAGAGTTAGTCTTTTTTTTGGAATCCGGGCTCTTAGAATTTTAATATTAAATTCTGGACCTTAGAACCATCCATTTCCGATCTACAACATCGGGAGGATTCTTGGATATCATTGTCCAACTAGATACCTTGAAATTTTGTCTTGGTTCCAACACTCTCTTGGACTACATTAGTTTCAGAAAGGTCAAACTGTTACTTGAATGCGACTTGACTTCTAGGACCCCTGTTTAAGGGATAGTTCCTATGGAAATCCGAATGTCTAGAATAGGTTGCATTAGGATGGGAGAGAAACCATTGGATTACACCCGTCTGACCTCTTTGCAATATGGAATTTTTGTCTTTCGTACTGATCAGTCCCTGAATCGGTGTTCGTGCGACCGCGCGAATATCCGAGGTGAGGCTTAGCTCATCTTTCTGATACAAATGGACATTTAAGCCCTGAGTTTTAGCTCAGACTTCCATTGTGTATGTCTCATGCCCTGAGCTTCAGCTCAGAATAATGGTTAAATTCATTAGACATTTAAGCCCTGAGTTTCAGCTCAGACTTCTAATGAATAGGTTCGATATTCTTGGAAAGGTCCAAGTCATACGAACTTCCTTTTATACCTCATGATTCGATGACTCGACCCAGATGATTCGGAAACTAACTCATGATGCTATCCTGCTTGTAATCACATCAATATGTGATAGTACAGACGGTTAGAGAATCTAAGCACCAACCCGTTTTGTACGAGCCTGATCCCGGGCAAATGGGGTTATTGTTGAGATACTAGGCGAGTGTGTGTGATCCAGAAAGTTTCTCTAAATTGCTTTTAGGTCTAGAAAAAATCTTGTCGTGTCCTTTGCGACATTAATCTGAGAATTACTTACTTCTTGATTGATATCACTAAGTATGAGTTTAACTGCTCTAGTTACTATATTTTGTTTTCACCTGTCTTATCATTACACATTCATAACTTTCACCTTTGACTAAGGTTTGCTCGTCGTATTGACGACCTAGTTTTGTTCACTAGGGATTGATGAAGATCAGTATGGAGATCTGGAGTACACCGAGAACCAACTCTACGAATGACAGGAACTGATGGATTGTAGTTTTCATTTTGAGAATATTTTCAGTTATATAAATTATGTGTTTTGAAGAACAATGAATCGAATATGTATAATTTGTGTTTTGATGAACCTTGATCAAGTTGTAACTTTATGGGCAAATGAACGCAATATAAAATTGTGGAATTTCTGTGACTATGCCTTATATCTATGCCTATTCCGGACCTTACAGGCGACAATCGCAGGGTACAATACGGTATTCATTGTACAGTTGCGTAGCCTGGGGAGAAGTATCATGTGCCTCGAGTCATCCTGGGAACCGGGACGTGATACGTCTCTTTTGGTTGGTGGCCCATGTATGTCTAGTCTTTAAGGATAGTGTATAGGTTAAGGAGATTGTATAGGTAGATATTAGATATTCTAAGGACTTACTTGAACTACCCTAGGACAGAAATATTTAAATTGAAGATTGAATTCCTAATTGAAGAATCAAGGATTATGCAAGAATTTGGGATATAAATCTTGATTAAACTTTATTTAAACTTGATGATGCATTATTTCTTGTCATAGATTTCTTATTTGAGGATTTTTGGGTATAGGACATGGCTCGATTTATGCCAAACATTTATTGGGACGGGAGCGACCGAACCTTCTATGGATATGAGCAATTTGCCCGGAAAGCTTGGCTAGTGGTGGACGATGAGGAACATCCAGTATTCGAAGTATATTTCCATCGCCTGTGTCCCAAGATTCGGGACATTGAAGATGGAGCCGAGGTTTATTATGAGAAGGAATTATGCCTTATATTCTTCCTTACGAAGGACGGTCCATCCCCATTCACTTATGGATATGAAGGGACTATTAGTGAATGGGAGGAGATCAACCCCTATGATAAGATTCTCGAGATCACCTACCTGAAGCTGACAAGGGGTTAGGCACGACAACTAGGAATGGGGTAGCTTTTTGTATGTTGCACAACATTTTGAAGGATCAGTATATATATATATATGTAGAAAGATATGATGTGGAGATGTAGAGGATAAATTTTTGTCTGTTGAACAATATTTTGGAATTACAACAGATGTAAATAGTTTTATATAGGGTTTAGAGTATAGAAGTCGTGAGGACTTCCTTGAAGCATACTGTAACCATATTTTGTGAAATGAATGAAATATGCTTCTTTTGGTTTTGATTATCTATATTGCAACTGTTGTCATTTCGTTCAAGCTCATCTTTTTTAGTGATTAACTTATTTTAAGATCCTCTTCCAATTTTTATATTAAGATTTTCCCATCCTTAATATTTGGGAAATGTCTTCTTCACCAAATCCCAACACATTGCAAACGGGAACCACCGAGACGCGATCGACAGACGCTATGGAAATTTTTTAGAAAATCTTGGAAGCTAACACCCAACAGATCCAACTTTTCCAAGCTGTGTCTTCAAAGTTATTGAAAAGGTTGGATGTCGCAGCTGCTCCTAAAGCTGGTACTATTTCGGATTTCAGGACGATTAAGCCCCCAGAGTTCAAGGGTACTAAAACTCCTATGGAAGCGGCATAGTGGATTAGGACCACAGAAGGGTTGCTGAAGGGCACGAAGCTCGCGCCAAATGACATAATGTCTCTAGCAAGGATTCAACTGAAGGATGTTGCCGATATCTGGTGGAGCTCCTTACACCCGGAAGAATCAGATAAGATTGTATCATGGAAAAAATTTAAGGAAGAATTTGAAGAGAGATTCTTTCCCCCAAGTGCCAAGTTGGAGCTGGAATAGAGATTCCTACATCTAAAGCAAAATAAGACTTCCGTCGATGAGTACTCGACGGAATTCACAAGACTAAGCCGGTATGCTTAAAGCATGGTAACTACGGAGAAGGCAAAGGTAGTCCGGTTCATGGAAGGACTGGACGATAAACTGAAGATGAAATTTGCCCCCTACAGATGTCAGACTTACGCAGAAGTGGTCGAAGCTGCAAGAGACCAAGAAAGGATGCAAAATGATAAGAACAACTCGAAGGCTGCAGGACAAAAGCGGAGTCTGGAGATCGGCTCACCTCAGGGAAGGACTTCGGGACAAGCGCAACAGAAGCGTGCTCAGCATGAGCAGAATAGAGTCACGCTAAGTTATTCTTACTGCGGAAAGTCAGGGCACACGAAGAATAATTGCAGAAGACTCCAAAGGAGATGCCTGAAGTGTGGATCCTCTAATCATAAGTTGAACCAATGTCCCCAAAGCAATAGAAGACCTGTAGTGCATAACAATGCACTAGGACCAAGAGATGCAAATCAGGGATTTCAGCAAAGGCCTTTCTTCTAGCACAATGAGCCCAGGATTAATACGACCCCAGCACAAGGTCATAAAAAAAACCAGCATTGGCACCGCAGGCGCATCAATTCCATCAAGCTCAAAGGGATAATCAGAACCACAACAACAAAAAGAAAAAGAACCACGGTCAAGCCTTTATGATGGACAACAATGAAGCATGAATACCAGGGGACGTGGTGACAGGTACTATACTCGCTTCATCTAGCCCTGCATCAGTACTGTTTGATTTTGGAGCTACTCATTCCTTTATATCTGCATCATTCATAACTGAGTATAATATTGAGAATCAACCTTTAGTTAGAAAATTGAAACTCCTTACGGGCAATTGTGTAGTAGAAGTAAGTCGAATTTGTCGAAACTGTCCAATCAAAATGGGAGGAGCAAGCTTCCGAACTAGACTATTAGTCTTTCCTATAGACAACTATGATATAGTATTTGGAATGGATTGGTTAATAGCAACCTCGGCAATCATTGATTGTGGACAAGGAAAAGTTTAATTTTTTTACCTAGTAGGAAGTTGCATGAATTTGTTAGTGCCCAGAAGAAGTTTGACATAGAGGAGTTAGAGAAGTTTGAAATAAGGAGTCTCCAGGGTCAAGTAATAGAGGAATGGCCAAGGGTTGTAGATGAGTTTAAGGATGTATTTCCTGATGAATTACCCGGATTGCCACCGGATAGGGCCGTTGAATTTAGCATTGATCTAATTCCTGGAGCAGCCCCTATTGCTAAGAAGATATATCCAATGAATAAGGAGGAACTAGCATAATTAAATAAACAAATCAAGGAATTGCTAGCTAAGGAGTTTATCAGACCTAGTGTTTCTCCGTGGGGAGCGCCTGTACTATTTGTAAAGAAAAAAGATGGGAGCCTGAGATTGGTGATAGATTATAGAGCACTGAATGAACTGACAATCAAGAACAAATATCCACTCCCTAGGATCGATGAATTATTCGACCAACTTGGAGGAGCGACTGTATTCTCTAACATAGATCTTCGATCAGACTATCATCAAGTGAAGATTAAGAAAGAAGACATACCAAAAACTGCTTTTAGAGCCAGATATGGACATTATGAATTCCAAGTCATGCCTTTTGGATTGACAAATGCTCCGGCCATATTCATGGATTTGATGAATAGAATATTCTACCAATATTTGGATAAATTTGTGATCGTGTTCATTGATGACATATTGATCTACTCGAAGAACGAGGAGGAGCACAAAGAATATTTGAGGATAGTACTTGAGACTCTACGGCAGGAAAATCTATATGGGAAGTTGAGTAAATGTGAATTTTGGTTAAAAGAAATTTCTTCCTTGGGACACATAGTAAGTGGAGAAGGCATAACAGTAGATCATAAGAAAATAGAAGCAGTTAAATCACTACCAAAATACAGTAAATTAGCGACGGAACATTAGTGACGGATATTGTCCGTCGACGTTAGCGACGGCTTTGTGGCAACTAGCCGACGGAAGTACCGACGACAAGCCGTTATATTTATTATTTTATTTTTAGGGGGAGAAAAGGTCGCTCATTCGTCGCTAGGGCGTCGGAGATATAGCGACCGATATTTAGCCGTCGCTATGCAGTCAATTATTTGGTGGAAATTATGGAGATAATTAGCGGGACAGTTCTTCGACTACGTAGCGACGGATATTCAGTCGGCAAGTATCAAAAAGAGCGACTAACGGGCGACGGATAAATATCCGTCGCTAGTCCGTCGCTAAATATACGTTTCAGACTTAAATTGAAACGACGGGGGAAACTTTTCGCATTTCCCCTAAATTCACTCTCTCTCCTCTCTCCTCTCTCTCTCTCTCTCTCTCTCCCGCGGCTTCGGTGATCGACGTCGGCGTCCTCTCTCTCTCTCTCTCTCCCGAAGGTAATCCCCTCTCTCTCTCTCTCTCTTTCGCGGTGTCGTAGGGGCAGCGGGGGCGGCGGGCTTGGGGCGGGGGCATCGGGGGTTGGACGGCAGGCTTGGGGCGGCGGGCTTGGGTCGGGGGCGGCGGGGGGCTTTGCTTCTCAAATTCTAGTTTTAATTAGGTGTTTATATCGGCTAAATAATGTGTTATCAATATTGGATGTTATCCATTAGTTTGGTGGTGTTTGGATTAGTAAATGTGAATATGGGGTTTGGGTTCATGGTGTATGTTCACTGTCTCAAGGACAGTGCGAGTTCTTCATCTGCCTTCTTTGTTAAGAATATTCTTGGGACATTCGCTTCACCAAAGTCACTGAATAAGTAAAGTTTTTCCGGGAAAACCGACCCTTAGAGTGTATTAGTTGTGTGCTTCTATATAGATGTATATATCTATACATCTAACTGTGATATACATATGTGTATGTGTGCTTCTATATAGATGTATATATCTATACATCTAACTGTGATATACATATGTGTATGTGTGCTTTAGAGAGCGAGGAATGAAGGCAGGCAATGATGATATGACAATCTCAGTTAGCGACGGACTAGTGACCGGTTAGCGACGGATTTTTCCAGCTCCATTTGCATTAATCTACGGTACGACATGGTGATCAGGACATAGTCCATGCAGCCATTCGACTGGCGAGACAGAAACTATGTAGCCGTAGATAAAGTTGACTGTCCTCCGACCCTCATCCCTCGGCAATGATGATACGACAACCTATCACTATATCTTATATAGTAGTAGATGATATCTTAGTATTACATTATGTGAGTTCATCTTGATTCTGTTATATCCTTCAGATACTAGATACGATAAGAACATATACTACACCATATGTACAAAACATAGATGATTCACACTAATGTATGCTAGAATGAATTTTGGGTTGTGTTCTGAGCCATCCGTTCTCACGCTTGGAGATAAATCGAATTTTTGCTATTTTATCTGAGCCATCCGGGCAATCGAACTCCTCCTCCTCCTTAAAGTATTGTAATTAAGAAATTTTGGAATATTTGTGGGAATTTTGGAATATTTGTGCTGTGATCGGATTATAACCACGGATATTAGGTTACTCTTCAGGATAATTGATGTCTATTTTATATTAATTTGGTTTGGTCTATATGATTCTTGGATAATTGGTGTGCATTAAATTCGAATGTGCATATTTGGTCTATATGATTCTTGGATAATTAGTGTACATTATATATTTGGTCTATGTGATTGTTGGATAATTAGTGTGCATTATATATTGGTTTGGTTTATGCATATTTTTGTGAACAGGGAAAGTGCTGCAATTTTTTTCCAAAAAAATTTCAGTTAGTGACGGACTAGTGACCGGTTAGCGACGGATATTTCCAGTTCCATTTGCATTAATCTACGGTACGACTTGGTGATCAAGACATAGTCCCTGCAGCCATTCGACTGGCGAGGCAGAAACTATGTCGTCGTAGATAAAGTTGACTGTCCTCCAACCCTTATCCCTCGGCAATGATGATACGACAACCTATCACTATATCTTATATAGTAGTATATGATGTTTTAGTATTATATTATGTGAGTTCATCTTGATTCTGTTATATCCTTCAGATACTAGATACGATAAGAACATATACTACACCATATGTACAGAACATAGATGATTCACACTAATGTATGCTAGAATAAATTTTGGGTTGTGTTCTGAGCCATCCGTTCTGATCAAGCATCTTCCTTCTCCTCTCCTCCACCATGGCTCTGGACCCATCCGCTCCTTCCTACTTCCCTTCTTCTTATTTGACTCTCTCAGCCACATATGATATCCATCTCAAGTGTAGAGTCGGAGGAGAAAAAGTGGGCAGGAAGAGGAGGGAGAAGCAGCACAGCCTGCGGCATGACCCGGAGGAAGTACATATGTTTTCTTCAACATCCGTAGGAGAACTATAAGGATATATCTTTTCACAACATGTCACCTTTTCAAAGACCCTTAATGTGAATATCATGTTACCGCGGTGTCGGAAGACTAACATATCATAATTTTTTAAGCCATTTGTTTTGACATAATCCTCCCAACTCTTTTCTCCTATGTAGTAATCTTCCATTACTTCATAGCAGGAAAGAGTTTGGAGGATTATGTCAAAACACACGGCTTAGAAAATTATGACATGTTAGTTTTTCGACACCGCGGTAACATGGTTGTCACATTAAGGGTCTTTGACAAGGTGATATATTGTGAAAAGATATATCTTTATAGTTCTCCTACGGATGTTGAAGAAAATCTATGTACTTCCTCCGGGTCATGCCGCCGACTGTGCTGCTTCCCCCTCCTCTTCCTGTCCATTTCTTCTCCCCCGACTCTACTCTTGAGGTGGATATCATATGTGGCTGAGAGATTCAAATAAGAAGAAGGGAAGTAGGGAGGAGCAGATGGGTCCAGAGCCATGGTGGAGGAGAGGAGAAGAAAGATGCTTGATCAGAACGGAGGAATTGATGGATGGAAGAGAACTAGAAAGCACTGATCCTTCCTGTTGTGAGAACTGTGAAGAGTGAGAAAGGAGAGGGGGTCTTTGATTTTTTCGTTCATCATCATTAGAGGGAGCAGCACTGGAAAAGTTGTGACGTTGATAGCATGAGAGAGGGAGAGGGTGAATGGAGGGAGGGAAGTGGCTGCATGCCTTTGGCTCACTCGAGCGGTATTTGTCCTCCGACCCTCATCCCTCGGCAATGATGATATGACAACCTATCAATATATCTTATATAGTAGTAGATGATGTCTTAGTATTACATTATGTGAGTTCATCTTGATTCTGTTACATTCTTCAGATACTAGATACGATAAGAACATACTACACCATATGTACAGAACATAGATGATTCACACTAATGTATGCTAGAATGAATTTTGGGTTTTGTTCTGAGCCATTCGTTCCCGTACTTGGCAATTAAGTATGTGAAATAGAACTGATTATGTTTAGTTTGTCTTACGATACATATTTTTATATCCAAATTGAAATGGATCGTTACTTCGTTGATCGTACATGGATGTACTAGCGGATCAACCTCCTGAACCGTAGGTACTTATAAGTATTGACTGTACCGGATTAGTATCGATCTATCGTTTTGGTATGGGCCGTATCGGTTGGTATTGGTCTTAGCGAATTGGTATCGTCCTATCCAATATGTATCGGCCGTATAGCTAGGATTCATATTGGCCTTATCGATTTGGTATCGGTCATATTCGATAGGTATCGGCCGTGTTGGATTAGTATAGACCATTTCAGATTAGTATCGTGGAAGGTTTAGTAACAACTGTACTTGGATTTCTCTCTTCTAGAGCTAGATTACCATTGCAAGAGAGTCACGAGAGCGTAGCTGGCCAGTTACAGAACATACATACTTCCTTTTC
Organism: Iris pallida; assembly: GCA_029216955.1. Taxonomy (NCBI): domain Eukaryota; kingdom Viridiplantae; phylum Streptophyta; class Magnoliopsida; order Asparagales; family Iridaceae; genus Iris; species Iris pallida. The sequence goes on from JANAVB010043218.1 coordinate 132,847, forward strand.
AATCTCGTTTTTTCTGATGGAAAAAGAAGCATGTATGTTACTGTAACTGGCCAATCACGATCTGGTGACTCTCTTGCAATGGCATTCTAGCTCAAGAAGAGAGAAATCCAAGTACAGTTGTTACTAAACCTTTCACGATACTAATCCGAAATGGTCTATACTAATCCAACACGGTCGATACCTATCGGATATGACCGATACCAAATCGATAAGGCCAATATGAATCCTAGCTATACGGCCGATACATGTACATATCGGATATGACGATACCAATTTGTTAAGTCCAATACCAATCTGATACGTCCTATACCAAACCGATAGACCGATACTAATCTGATACACTAGATACTAAGTACATCCGGCCTATACCAGCGGATCCACCAATTACTGCACGATAGGCCCAACGACTCCAGTTACATCCGATTATTGGTGAGTACATGATTACATAGTAATTCTGTTAGTCTTATGATACAAATTTTTACTCTCTCATGCTACCAACGTCACAACTTTTCCAGTGCTGCTCCCCCTAATGATGATGAACACAAAAAACTAACGTCACAACTTTTATAATTTGAGTAAATTTCTTTATCCTATATGAAAATTTCTGTTGTCAGAGAGATGGCTCATAGGACTCGCCGAGGTGGTGCTGCTAGTCGAGGAAGGGGTCGAGGCAAGAAACCCTTGGAGGTCGACACGGAGGAAGTCCCCATCGTCAAACAAGAGCCGGTGCCTGTTAAGGAGGAGGTGTTACCAAAGGTCGAGGTCAAGGAAGAACCGATGACCATCAGGAAAGAGATTGCTCCCAAGGTAGAAGTTAAGGAGGAGCTACCGTCAGAGAGTAGTAGCATCGGGACCGACCCTCCTGTCCCTACAGAAGACCTCAACCAGATTGAGCCTTCGTATGCAAAGTGGCTGATAGAATGTACATGCCTCAACGCAACTATGATCCCTGGCTGTGAGGATTTATCGTCTGACTTGTGGTCTTTGCTGAGGCCAAAGTCGATTTTCCTATGTGTTTTGGAATATTAGAATGTTTATGGAAATTTTGGAATATTTATGGAAATTTTGGAATATTTGTGCTATGATCGGATTAGATGTCTATTTTATATTAATTTGGTTTGATCTATATGATTCTTGGATAACTGGTGTGCATTAAATTTGTATGTGCATATTTGGTCTATGTGATTCTTGGATAATTGGTGTGCATTATATATTTGGTCTATGTGATTGTTGGACAATTGGTGTGCATTATATATTGGTTTGGTTTATGCATATTTTTGCGAACAGGAAAAGTGTTGCAATTTTTTTTCAAAAAAATCTCATTTAGCTACGGACTAGTGACCGGTTAGCGACGGATATTTCCAGTTTCCGACTCTGTTCAACGGCATATCCGTCGCTAACTGGAGATTTGAAAATGTTTCTAGGTAGCGACGGATGGTCGACGGAATATCCGTCGGCAACGTTCTGGTGGTATATAGTTCGACGGAATGGCGACAACTCATCCGTCGCCATGGTTCTGAAAATGCCAAGCATTTTCAGAACATGGTCGACGGATAATCCGTCAGTATTCCGTCGCTACTCCGTCCTCTGTTAGCGACGGTGATCGACGGAATAGCGACGGAACGATACACTCTAATACGCTATTACGATGGTTTACCGACGGACCATTACGTCGCTAGTGTCTACACAGTTCAATATTTAATACTTGAAATGGACGAAAGCCCGTCGGAAAGTCGTTGCTAATGCTTCGTATTGTGAAGTCGAAAAGCCGTCGCTATTCCGTCTATTGACGACTGCTTAGCGACGGACCGTTATTAGCGACGCGCTGATTGCCTGATTTTTTTGGCTAAGATCCGTCAGTGATCGGTCGCTAATACAAATTGTCGACGGACGGGCGACGGATCTGGCCGTCGCTAAATCGACATATTTTGGTAGTGAATCATGGTCTACTCCCAAGAATGTAGCTGAGGTTCGAAGTTTTGTTGGTTTAGCTGGATACTATAGAAGATTCATGGAGAACTTTTCCAGAATAGTTGAGCCGCTTACTCGATTGACTCGGAAGAATGAGAAATTCGTTTGGACTGACAAATGTCAAGCGACATTTGAGGAATTGAAGGAAAGACTTGTCACAGCACCAATACTAGCTTTACCCTCGGGGTCAGGAGGTTACGAGATCTATAGTTATGCTTCTGGCAAGGGTTTGGGTTGTGTGCTGATGCAGCACAGAAGGGTTATCGCTTATGCTTTGCGCCAGTTGAAGGTTCATGAGAGAAATTATCCAACACATGATCTGGAATTAGCAGCTGTTGTGTTTGCACTAAAGTTATGGAGACATTACTTGTATGGTGAACAGATCAAGATTTACACAGATAATAAAAGTTTGAAATATGTGTTCACCCAAAAGGAGCTAAATATGAGGCAACGTAGATGGTTGGAATTGCTTAAAGACTTTGATATGGAGCTAGAATATCATCCAGGCAAGGCGAACAGAGTGGCAGATGCTCTGAGTAGGAGGCCTGAGGCTTTCTTTATGAACACGCCCAAGGAGATATTAGATGATCTCAGAAAGATGAGGATTGAAGTAATATGCCCAGTAGCAGATGGAATTTGGGAAAGTTTACAAGTATAATCATCCTTAGTAGAGAGAATTAAGGAGGCACAGAAGAAGGATGTGAAGTTGCAAAAATTGTGGAATCAAACTGAAGCTGGAATGCAAACTGGGTTGATTAAGCATTCTGATGGATCCTTGAGGTTCGGGAGTCGTTTATGTATACCATTTGGAGAACTCTGGACTGAGCTGATGTCTGAAGCACATAGTTCTCAGTACTCCATTCATCCTGGGAGTACGAAGATGTACAAGGATCTGAGACAAAATTTTTGGTGGCATGGAATGAAGCAGGAGATAGCTAAATTTGTCTCGAAATGTTTAGTGTGCCAATAAGTGAAAGATGAACACCAACGGACTGCTGGACTACTGCAACCACTACCAGTACCTGAATAAAAGTGGGAGCGTATTACAATGGATTTTTTTATCAGGACTCCCAAGAACACAAAAAGATAATAATGCCATCTGGGTGATAGTGGATAGACTTACAAAGTCCGCGAGATTTCTACCATTTCAAGTTGGACAATCTACGGAGCATCTAGCGGATATGTACAGGAAGGAAGTTGTTAGTCACTATGGGGTGCCAGTGAGTATCGTCTCAGACAGGGATACTCGGTTCACCTCCAAGTTTTGGAAAAGCTTGCAAGACAGTCTTGGCAGTCGCCTGAAGTTCAGTTCAGCATATCATCTACAGACCGATGGGCAGTCAGAAAGGATGATACAAATTTTAGAAGATATGCTGAGGGCATGCACCCTAGATTTTAAGGGATCATAGGATGATCATCTGCATCTGATAGAATTTTCATATAATAACAGTTATCAGGCCAATATCAAGATGGCGCCATTTGAAGCACTGTATGGGAGGAAGTGTAGATCACCTATATGTTGGGGTGACGTCGGAGAATGGCAACTACTAGGGCCAGAGTTGGTTACGCAGACAGTAGACGTGGTCAAGGCAGTCCGAAGTCATCTTCAAGCTGTGCAGGACAGACACAAGATATGGGCAGATAAGCATCGAAGAATCTTGAATTTCAAACCAGGAGATCATGTATTCTTGAAGATCTCACCTACGAAAGGAACTATCAGGTTTGGAACAAGATGGAAGCTAAGTCCAAGGTATATAGGCCCATTCGACGTCCTGGATCGAGTCGGCGACGTGTTTTATCGATTAGCCTTGCCACCATCTCTAGAAGGAGTTCATGACGTCTTCCATGTATCTCAACTGCGAAAGTATGTACCAGATCCTAGTCACATACTGGATCATTTGGAAATCACAGTTGGCCCAACTCTCCGCATTGAACAGAAGCCAGTAGAGATCCTGGATCGGAGACAGAAGATTCTTAAGAACAAGACCATCTCTTTGGTTCGAGTATCTTGGAACAAGGACTCACCGGAAGAATCTACTTGGAAAAGAGAAGATGAGATGCGGCAACTTTATCCCTACCTCTTTGATGATTAAGGTACTTAGCACCTTTCATTTCTTTCCATTTCTCATTCCTTAAATTTCGATGACGAAATTTAATTAAGGTGGGTAGAGTGTCATAGCCATTATATTTATTTATTATATATATATTAATTGTTTATCTATTTATATATTATTTTTTTCTTTTTTTTCTTTCCAAATTTAATCCCAAAATTATTTATTTTATTTTATATTGTCTTTTTCCTAAAATCAATTTTTTTTACTACTTGCCCTTATGCAAATGTCAATTTTACATTTTTATAAGTAGATTAAGTGTCAACCATGCATGGAGGAATTGCCACATGGCATTCTCTCCCCATAACAAGGTTTTAGGGGCAATTGGGTAATTTCAAGAGAACCCATTCTTTTATATGACTAGAAGCTGGAGAATGAAAAATTTTCATTCTAACTTCAAGCTCATACCAGGTACTCACTCATTCTCCTCTCATTTCTTTTCTTCTTCCTTCTTCCTTTCATTCTTACTTTTATCAATAAACCCCCTCCCCCCCTTAGCTACTGCTCCTGCCGCTTAGCTACTGCTGCTGCCCCTTAGCTACTGCTGCTGCCGCTTATCTACTGCTGCTGCTGTCGCGCGGCTGCTTGCGCTGCTGCGGGCGCCGCCGCCGGCCGGCCAGCCAGCCCCCTCCCTCTCTTCATCAACATCACCAACTTCTTCTTCCTTCTTCTTCCTCTTCATCCTCCTTCCTTTCTTTTCTCAATTTCCTTCCAAAAATATTTCTAGGTTTTGAGATTAATCCCAATTTCCAAATTTGTGCCCTAGGTGCTGAATTGGAGCTTTAGGAAGAACTTTTCTCTAGGAAGCATACTCTAAGAGCAAGTCTCAAGGCAAGCCCTCTCTCCTTCCACATCTCAAATCTTTCCATGTTCATTTTAATTATTCTTGTATTGGCATGATAATTCTATGTATATTCTGAATATATACATATATATATATATATATATATATATATATATATATATATATATATATATATATATATATAAACCAATATTCTATGATAATGGTGAGGTTGAATTTAGGGATAACTTGGTAGCAAGTGTTAATGAATATATTTATACCCTTAAGCATGATTTTGGGACACAAAGTTGGACACCTCTTGTCACGCCCCAGAACCAGAATACTGGAGAGCGGGGGAATGACTCAGCCAGCTACGTATTACGGGTAGATGAATACCGTATAATACGATCAATGTTGTCTACAAGACGAGGGGGTGCATACTACATGAAAGTCTCCCTATGGTCTCTTCACATCTATTGTCTCAATCATTCAAACAAGAAACAGAAATAGAGAACATGTGAGATAAAGCAGTAAGGCGTCCCAAACGCTCTGTCAAAATATTTTTGATATCTGGCTTTACAAAACATAGCCAGATTGATGTAGCAAAAGTATACACAATTGTTATCAGCTGCAGCCTGACTTTAGTTACAATTCTGTAAAAAGTAAGTACAAGACAATCCGACTAACATGTCGGTGCCAAACGGCAAGGTATAAAGTAGATAACAAAACGAGCGGGGAAGTAAGAAACCCACTCGAGTCCTCCTGCGATCATCCCTCTAGTGTTGACCATCTTGGAGGTAGAAGTAAGCTGAGTCCTCGGAAACCGGCTCTAAATCTGGCCATGCAAAACCAGAGAGGTTAGACCTCTAATAGCAAGTACCACAAGGAAGCACGACATGAGAACTAAAACCAGTAATGAGAAATATAATAATAGATCTCTTCTTTCCACTAGGATTTACATCACATCACGACACTTCGAACCAACCTCCCAACTAAACAAGGACAGAAGTTGGCCCGTCATGTCCTGACATTCTGATCATCCCAGTTAGGTAACAGAGTAGGTACAGTACACAAACAAATCAATTTAAACGGCCATTCAACTACTACGGCTTGCTACTGTGTATCCCAAGTTACCTTGGTTTTATGCAATGAGGATTCCTCAGTTCTTACTATGCGCAAGCAAGGCTAGTTTACCCAGTCAATCAATTGCGCCATTCATGAATTAGACGAGTCCCAGTGGGACGTCCGTCATTAATATACAATATTCAATAGATAATATAACCAGATACCGCTCCCTGCCCGTGTGGCAGATTTGTAGCATCTGTGGGGACCAACCGGCCTGTCGGGCACTACTAGTCCCAAGAGGGCTGCCAGGTAAGAACTCGGGAATCCATTCTCTCCATGCAATCATCATTTTATTTAACTTAATAGTCTCTACGTTGAGTGAAGTACCATGCCGTGGATCATGGTCATTCAGAATGAGTACTTTCGTACGGGGTACGATATGCACAACTCTATAATGATACCAGTGCGGTCAGGTTGTAGGTCTTACATAGCGTAATGCAACAATCAAAACTAACCACGGAGTAATCATGCCTTGACCATAAAGTATACATGCTTCTTGGTAAGATAAATAAATAATAAATGAATTGAAGCCTGCATGTGCCTGTATGCCAATATTCGGGATTAGCCAGTCGATTTCAATAGTTCATAATTCATATGAACGTGTCTCATTCATTCAATTCAATAAGACGACTAGCCAGTCTCTTAGTTCCAACTAGGAATGCATGATCAATTATTAGTCAAGGTCACAATCATTATCAATGGGGACAAGGCATGAAAGTCAACTAGTATTCAGTGGGGACGAGTCTACAACTCTCAGGGTTTAATTCCAGTCAATCGGGGTATCTATAACTCAATTCACGACACATGGTACATCCCACGTAACAATCTATATTTAACAGAAATATCAACATATCATGATTATATCAAGTTTATGCAAAAAGGCGTAAGGATATAAAATGGATGTTAAATATCTAATAAGATATCAATATACAGGGCTATAGAAGATCCAGGGTAAGCAGGCTACTCTCATGTCAGCCTACGCTCATGTCAGCGTACGCTCAGGTCAAGCTACGCTCAAGCCAGCGTACGCTCAGGTCATGCTAGCGTATGGACTCCATACGACTCCTCACTATCCAAGCCAGCGCACGCAAGTCATACGCTTCCAAAAGGCAGCGTATGAACTCCATACGACTCCTGACCATCCACGTGAGCATATGCAAGTC